>JAJOOO010001533.1:0-56376 GCA_029582685.1 Solanum piurae | reverse complement strand
ATAAAATATTACAAATTTGGTGTCATGAAGACAAAGAAACAACATAATAAAAAAATTCAAAAAAAGAAAAGAGATGAGTAATCAAGCTCGTCAAGGTGCCTGAAGGATGATTTAAAGTGATGAAAAAATGATAATAAATATAGCTTCAATTTTTTTCATGGATGACTAATTTGGAAGAAGTAAATGAAAAACAAAAGAGAAAAGAAGAAGAAGGAGGAATAAAAGAGTAAAGATATTTTTGTAATTAATGAAAAAGGGGATAAAAAAGAAAAAATAAATATAAATAATAAAAATAACAGCTGGCAGCGAGTGGGCATCACTACATGTTGAGAATGTGGTTGTCTAGTTTTAGGGTGGTATATATTTTATTTTTGAAAAATTCAGGGGGTAATAGAACCCCCGCAAAGTATAAGTGTGTAGTTGAGAATTCGATAAAAGATTAGGGAGGCATTTGTCTATTTTCTCATAATAATAATATAAACAGTTATAACTAATAGGAGCACCAGTTATAGTAGAGACTATAAAGACGACAAAATTCCTATTCAAATTGAACTGTAGAGCTGGGAAACTCCTGTTAAATTATACCCATAGTTCCACTTTAGCTAATGAAAAGTAATGAGCAAAGTTGAGAAGAATTTTCTCATAAAACTATAAGCTTTGTTTTGTTAATTTCTCTATGGAAGTTCAATGTTAGTGTGTAGTTTCTCAGTAGTATAAGTTGATCTCCTCAAGAACCCAATATCGGATCACATATAGGAGAAAGCTAGCACAAATGACTGCTGTGCCAAGAACAACAACAATCCGAACCCACAAGTGTGAAATAAATGCATCAAGGACTATCGCATCCCACAACCAAAACCAGAAAATGGAGAAAGAGAATCCCAGTGCAGCACCCACGGCTACTTGGCTGGTTGTGTGAAATTGTTGTGAAATCCGTAGCCAAGACTGCACAAACACAAGGAAAGAGCAGGTCAATTTATGGCTACAACAGTTGAAACAAACCAAGGTTTTGTGCAGATAATCGATTGAAAGAAGGTAGAAGCCGAACTGCTGCTCTGCAAGCATATGAAAGTAACAGACAAAAACCAACTAAATGAAGGTCCAGTTGTACACTTACAAAGTAGGAGCCAATTGCAAAGATGAGTGCGCTAATTACTGCAGTGATTCCGTTTAACCCAAAATATTCTACCACTGTGTCAAACAAAAAGAAGAGACTTATGAGAGGTTGTGTATGGAGTGTACTATGGACTATGGGGAGTTTTAAATGGCATAGCTGCACACAGAAACTCAAGAAACAAGAAAAAGAAAACTTGAAGAGTCGTACAAGGAGCGCACCACCTGTGTCCTTTCTAGTAATCTTATTCATCAAATGAAAAACAATATTGTTCTAAGGTGTATCTAAGGCAAAATCAATTCAATATGAATCTACGCCAGTCAGAGCATTTGTGAAGACAGGCGCTTGTAGCAGACAGGTTATTCAATAACACAAGTTATCATACGACGTAACGATAACTTTAATTAGAAGAGCTGCTCGTACAAGCACAATATTATCTCCTAAAGTTTAAGCATATGCAACACAATCACATTACAACTATCACACAAACGGAAGAAAGAGTGCAAATTCAGTAACACATACCACCTTTTTATGCCAGGTTAGGAATTAGAATATGCAGGGTTAATAACTTAATTGATTGCTTAAAGTCTCATAGGAAGTTCTGATAGAGAATACAGAATAGAGAGCTGAAAAAGAGCCCAGCAAATCCAAGGAAGAAAAAGGAAAGATTATGCAGAACAAGGTGATAACAAATTTATCTAAAAAGAATTGACAAGGTAACATCAAAAATCCGAATGAACCCGTTTTATAGTTTTATCTGCAATGCATGATAGCCTCTTTAGATCATAATCGAAGGGACAAGGCCATTTCACTTCTTGAAGTATTCAACTCTTCTTACGTAAAATGCATATTGACAGATTTAGAGTTTAAAGGATGAAGAATATCTAAATCAATTATATTTTATCCATCTGGGCAATTATTAGCTAAGAAAATTACTTGAGACAATACAGAACGTCACTGTATAAAAGATTGACTGCGCATGAGAAGATGGCATTCCAGGATCCGATCTTATCGTAGAAACAGGTCGCTCTTGGTTTAAAATTCTCTTCAATACAGTTGAGAGCCCAGAATTCAGAACAGAACCAGAAGCAGCCCAAAGAGCTTCTGCATCATGTCTCCAAAGGAAGATTATACCAAAAAGTGCAGCCACCAGCCACTTACTCTGCATTTTAGTTACTAAGAAATTAGAAATCTTTACAAGATTTTTCTCCAAAGCCAAAACTTTGAGCAGAAATTTGAGAGATGGATACAACCAGTTCCATTCTTGCAAAGAAATTAGATCAAGTAAAATCACCAAAAAGCAATCCAAAATTTTCCAGTCAAGCAAGCAGGTCAGTAGCAACAATCTGATCATGTTGATGAAATGTATCATAATTTATATTGTGATGTCAAAACGCATGATGGTTCAAACGACAGTAAATTTGGGAGTCTCCAGGTAAGTTGCATTACATCATTGAAAGAAAAACTCAGATCTTTATGGAAGGTATTCTTTCATTTAACAAAAATAGAGGGTAAGAGAATATAGATGGCACCGAAGGTGACCTGAAAATTACCAGATTAACATTAGCATAAGAAAGGTGAGCTTCTAAGACCAAAAGTCAACCTAACACTAAAACTGGCAAACCAGCTGCAGTCTACTTCCAAGGATGAAGACAGAACCAAAATAAAGATTCTTAATATCCTGTTATTCAAAACAATCTATACATTCCAAAATTGTCAATTTCACTTGTTCTGGAAGACTGGAACTTAATACCTAGCTCATCTTAAGAATCAGGGGTTAGCAATAAAATGAATAACAGTACGGCTGCAAATGTAGGACTATCAGGTTAATTTGAAAGGTCTTCTAAAATTATAGACCCCAGGATGGTACAGGACAACACCAAGTTAACATGCTTAAGACTAAAAGGTCTTTTGAATTGAAGAACTCCAAGATAGTAAAGTGTAACAAATAGCAAGTATGCTTCATAATACCTTTCCGTATATGTGCGGTATGTGCCATTATAGCCTCAAATCTTAGCTTGCCGTAGCCTAATACTAGCAATTTCAGTTTGAACTTTGGTGATAAGCAGAAAAGGCCAAATCAGTTGACAATTTACTTACATAACACTTCAACTCTTTTATAAGTCTAATCAACAGCATCCTTTAGCAAATTAGCCTTGTATTAGAAACATTTAATTCAAAAATTATGAGCTTCAAAGGATTTGTAAAACTTCATGGAGATGGGGTAAGGGTGCTTATATAAGTCTGACACCAAAACAAGGAATGAAAATTTAGGAGTCCTTCTTCTTCTAGCAAAGAACCGCAATCAAGGGTGTGGCCTAGTGGTGAATGAATTGGTTAGGAATCATGAGGTTTCAGGTTCAAACAAAAACAGTAAGTGATTCTTCTCAGCTGTCCTAGCCTTGGTGGACAAAATTACACGAATACCAAAGTCATAAAAATAAAAACCTAGCTAAGAACCAAAAATGTCCCTCTTGTCGTTCACTTTTTCTTTTTATGACAAGGGAACCGCAGCCGCTACCCTTTGGCTACACATAGGCTAAACCACACTCCTATGCAATAGCTCGCATGAGAGAGGTAACCCGCAATATACAAGACCATGGTTGGCAAGGGGTTTTGAACTTTGAAACCTCCAACATGAAAGTTCCAAATCCAAACCACTGGACCACCCCCAAGGGTCTTGTGGTTCACTTATTTATTAAGCAGGGAGGATGAACATTAACATGTAAGCACAAAACAAATAAAGAAACTGTACAAAGAAGTTGAACGAACCAAGCTATTGAGAGTGGCGTTAAGTCCAGCTGAAGCAGAACTTGAGGACCCATCAACGAAAGCTTCTTCTTTTTCAAAACTGGCACCCATCGCCTCATCTTCTGCTGTGGTTCGAATTCTAGCAATAGTTAATGGAGATGATTTGTGTCTTGTATACCGAGAGAAAGAAGCAAACTTCCGACGGAAATCCAATTTGGAATTGGAAAATTTTGGAAAACGAAGAAAGGGGGAAATAACAAGGGCAGTTGCAGTAGACATTGTTGTAATTTTTCTCTAATCGAAAACAAAAGCCCCACAGGCAGAAATGTAACAGGACGACGAATGGAGTCTAGAAGATTTTGAGAATTTTAGGTTACTAAATGACTAGTTGTTTGAACTCAATAATAATATAACTAATAACAAGTGACAATCGTTAGTTCCTCAAAAATATGGAAACCATTTTTGTTCATATCTTAATATCCGTTAATTTTAATTTTATATTATGAATTCGAAATCTTTAGTTAAGAGTGAGAGAATCTTATTTATCTCGCTACAATCTTATTGATGATAGTAACACGATGGTAGTGGTACGATTTTAGATTTGGTGCATAGCACAAATCGCAATATAGGCACTCGTTACTGATAAATGAAGATCAATTATACAACTATCAAACTGATTGCCGAATTCAGATTCTTTTTGTCTGACAGTAGAAATCCAATTGGATTATTGTCCTATATAAAAAAAAGACTAACTTTAATCTTGTCATTTTAATAATCGATATGGGTAGATATTGTATAAGTTAATCTACTCTATAGTCATTAATGAAAATAGAAACTATATTTTCTACAATTTCATAATATGATCCACTCAAGATTCCTTTTATTTCTTATTTTTAATATCTTAGGCCGTGTTAACATATGTCCAGCTCAATCTAGTGCATTCTTTTATGACGATGATATGTGGCGTTCTTCAGTCAATCCGCAACCCAAAAATATCAAAAGAAAATATGAAAAAAAGGAAGAAAAAAAAATAGGTATGCCAACTCTGCAGAGCAATGTACACAAGTGACGTTGAACTTTTGACGGTGTTTGTCCATGGGCTTAACTTTTGGCTGTTTACCCATGGGCAAGCGAGGTCAAAAGTTCAAAACCAATCATTTCCAAGGTCATTGGGTGTAATTTCCTGCCAATAACCACTTCTAGAATTGTTATCAAACACTTCCAGAATCCTGAGTGTGTACTTTCTCACTATATAAAGAATCAGTTTCTCTCAAGAACCCAGTATCGGAACACATAAAGGAGAAAGCTAACACAAATGGCTACCGTGCCAAGAACAACAAGAATCCGAATCCACAAGTGGGATATAAATGCATCAAGGACTATTGCATCCCACAACCAAAACCAGAAAACGGAGAAAGAGAATCCCAGTGCAGCACCTACGGCTACTTGACTGGTAGTGTGGAGTTGTTGTGAAACCCGTAGCCATGACTGCACAAACACAACAAAAAAGCAGATCAATGTATGGTTACAACAGTTACAACTAAACTAAGGTCTTGTGCAGAAAACCGGAAGGCAGAAACCAAACTGCTGACAAGTGAAGCTTGTCCAAGTGATTGAGCACCTCCCCAATCAACCGGTAGGTTGAGGGTTCGAGTCACACTAGATAGTAAGTGGGAACACTTCTGATCCTCCTGGAGGTTGGGGGTGGGAAATAAACCAAACTGCTATTCTGCAAGCTGTCTACTTACCAAGTAGGAGCCAATTGCAAAGATAAGTGCACTAATGACTGCAGTGACTCCATTTAACCCGAAATATTCTACCACTGTGTCAAAACAAAAAGAAAAAGATGGTATTAGACGTTGGTATGAAGAGTCTTTAATGGCATAGCTGCACATGAATTTTCAGGAAGCGAGAAAAGGAAAATTGATATGTCAAACAACGCGCAAACTCCCTGTCTTTTCTAGTTATCTTATTCATCAAATATAAACCACATGGCTATAAGGTAAATTTGAGGCATAATCAATTGAATCTTAACCAATACCAACCAGAGCACTTGTGCAGATGTGTATTAGTAGCAGACAGGTTATTCAAGCACACAAGTTACCATAGGACATCATGACAACATTAATTTGAGAGCTACTTGTACAGGCACAATAGACGTGCTAAAGCGCCGTTTTCAATGTCATTAAGAGATCACAAAGTTTAGGTATGTGCAATACAATCACAAATAGCTATCACATAAGGCAAAGTGAGAGTGCATATGCAGTATCACTTCTCTAGGCCTGAGTAGGGATTAGAATCTGCTGGGTTAAAATGTACGGACAACCCAGAAATGTTAGCACTTTACTCACATAATCACTAACCCAAACTGTTCTTTGTCATATATTTTCTATCCATATCAAGCATTCAGGACAGCTGCCGAACTGACTTTTCTTTGGCTAGTGCATTTCCTACACTCTTTACAACAGTAGTTTATTACTACAAAACCTTAAGCATGTACATAGATTGATAAGTGATAACAGATACAGAAGAATTTGAACAGCACTTTGTTGTAGCTTGGCTCTTTGGACTTGAGTATTGGTAGGTATTGCAAGAAAAATATCGAATTTACAAGCGATTTTTTCTAGAGGTCCATGATGGTTGAACAGTTCTCAGATACATCTAGACATTGCCCTAAAACCTTGGTATGACAATCTATAGTGGTGCATGAGTGCCTCTCTAGAAGCCATTCACATTCTATTATATCCATAGTCAGAGGAGAGAAGTTGTACAGATCATCTAATTGATTGCTTAAAACCTTGTAGAAAGTTCTAAATCTTGAAGAGAATAAGCAATAGTCCGGTGAAAAAACTCGCAGCAATTGAAGAAAGGGAACATATAGTAAGAGAAGAAAGAGACTAAAGATAGAAAGCATAAGTATAACAAGCTCATGGAAAAATTACAACAAAAAAGAGGGACAAGGTAACAACAAAAATCCTCATTAACCTAATTTGTAAGTTTATCTGCAATGCATGCAGGCCTCGTTCGATATCAAAAGGATAAGGCCAGTTTGGTTAATGAAAATTTACTCTTAAGCAAATGCACAAGGATGGATAATTATCTAAACCAAGCATGTTTTCTTAATCTGATTGACTGAGAATATTACTTGAGACAATACAGAACATCACTGTATAGAAAATTGACTGTGCATGAGTAGATGGCATTCCCGGGTCTGATCTTATCGCAGAAACAGGTCGCTCCTGGTTTAGTATTCTCTTCAATACAGTTGAGAGTCCAGCATTCAGAATAGAACCAGAAGCTGCCCAAAGTGCTTCTGTGTCATGCCTCCAAAGGAAGATTACACCAAAAACTGCAGCCACCAGCCACTTACTCTGCATTTTGAGGTAATTACGAATTTAGATATCTTTACATGATTTTTTCCAACGCCAAAATTTTAAGTAGAAACTTGAGATATGGATATAACCAGTTACATTCTTGCGGAAATATTAAGATAAAGTAATGACCATAAAGAATTCAAATTATCAGGTCAAGCAAACAGGTTCACTGCACCAATCTGATCTATCTGAGGAAATGTATCCTTAATTTATAGTGCAATGCTAAAAGCATGATGATTCAAATGATAAGAGTTGAATTTGGAAGTCTCTGGATTAGGGCCTTTTTATTTTGAGAAGTAAAAGTTTCTGGATGAGTTACACAACATCGTTACAGAAAAAATCAGATCATTATGGAAAGTATTCTTTCATTAAACACTAGAGTTCAAGAATTTATTTATTTTTTGGTTTCCCATCCAGGGTACCTGCATTGGAGCTGGTGAAGCTAGTAGTTTTGCTAATGGTGTTCAAAACTTTAGTATATATCTCTAAAAAGTTGTTTTAACCTATATACACAATATTATTTTCTATATGCACAATATAGTTTTTCAACAAAGAGTGTGCCGCTGATTAGAGCCCAATAATCCAGATTCGCACCGCGTATGGCCCATTACCATCTTAACAGTAGCACAAAAAATCTGTGAGCTTTAAAGACCAAAAACCAACCTAACACCAAAACTGGTAATCCAGTTGCAGTCTACTCCCCTCCTTAGGGCAGAGGCGGAGCCAGCCTTCTGTTAGGGGGTTCATCCTGTAGAAATCTGATGATTGGAACATGTCAAAGGAACATGTCCAACGAAGCTGATTAGCGTGTCTACAGCACATTCGAACCCCTTCGGCGGAAAATATTACTACTATTTATACATGGTTAAAATTATTTTTTATGTATAAATTAGATGCCGAAGCCTCATCGATTAGTTCGTGTGTTTAGTTCTTTAGATTTTGAACCCCTTATAAAAATACTAGCTCCGCCGCTGCCTTAGGGTGATGACAGATGCTAATTTAAAAAGCTTCACAATTTCATGCCATTTAGTTGGAAAAAATATGAAAATTAGATTTTCAAAATCTGATAAAATTTCATGGCCAAGCAGATAAACTTGCAAAATCTATGGTCAAACACAAGGTAGGACTTAAATTACATAATGAAATTTCAGGGGGCCCTGGCAAAGAACATAGTGAAAATGCCAAGAATTCACCTCCTACAGTAAAGGTCAAATCTTTCCCTCCTCTCTTCCATTTTTCTTTTCAAAAACTAATTAACATGTAAGCACAAAAGAAATCAAGAAACAGTACAAGAAGTTAAAAATGAATGGTGAAAATTAACGAACCAACCAACCAGGCTATTGAGAGTGGCATTGAATCGAGCAGAAGCAGAAGTTGAGAAGTCATGAATGAGAGCTTGTTGTTCAAAAGCTCCAAGTTTTACAGCAACATCCTCAGCATCTCCATTTCTGAGTAAATCCGCCATATTCCGGGATAAGGAAGAAAAATTCCACCTCAATCGAAAATGGTTTGGGTTTTTTCGAAAGGGCACTTGAGGGACATTTTTAGTTCAACCCAAAGCCCCACACGCACAAATGTTAAAAAAAGGGAAAAGGGTCTAAAATATTCTCGAAGTATTGAAAATGGTATATAATTACCCTCATCCACCTATTGGCTCCAAAATACTCTTTCCATCCACTTATTGGCTCACAAATACCCTTTTCATCCACCTTTGGATTCAATTTTAATCACTTCATTAATGGAGGACCATTTAAAATAATTAAATAATCATTTTAATTACATAGTGATCAACCATTGGTTGCAATTTAATTATTTAATATAATTTTAAACTCACCCATTACCCACCCATTTTTAACTAAACCCGCCCCAATACTTATTAAACTCGTCCGACCCAATACAAAAAGAACTCAACTAATTAAATTAACCTTAAAACCTTGTTCCCAAATTTACACTCCATTTCCCCAACTTATTTCACTTACAGTCTCAAAGTAGCTTTCATCAGTGAAGATATCAGATTGCAAGGGTATTTTCGTTCACAATCTCGACTTCAACTCAAGTAAAAACTTTTTGCACTTCGGAATTTCAGTTAGGGTTTAGGTTTTTATCGATGTTACTTGTTTTGCGAATCGACATCTATTTATGTTAATGTTTCGTGTTTTCTATGCTTTTTTGACAATTATTTATGGTGATGCATGTGTTACATCAGTTAGGGTTAAGGTTTTTATCTGTGTTACTATATTGGTTTCGAGTTAGAATTTTTATATTGTTGTCTCAAGTTTGTTCTTTTTTGCCTTTATTCGTTGTCTCTTTCTTTATTTTATGATTCTTTTCGATTTGCTTATTTGTTAGTCAGTAAATATCTATTTACTGTTGTTGGGTATGAAATATTTTATTGAGTGGTCAATTTTTTGGATTTTAGGTATTGTATTATATGTTTTTGCTTATGTAAAGTTTTACTTTGAAGTATGTGGTCCCTATTTCTTTACTCTTGGTAGATTTCTCTATTTTTTTAATGTTTTGTTGTTGTCTAATAGGGCCCTTTTCTCTTTCTTTTATGTATATAATGTCCCTTTCTTGAAGAATGGTCGACAAGGTGGACCTATTATTCTATTATGGGGGGAAGTGGGTACTGACACCTACTGTTATTTACATTTAAAAATTGACTCATGTTTGGAAGGAGTATAATCCAGATTTATTGTCATATATAGACATATGTGAAGAGTTCCATGAAAAGTTGGGTTTTAGGAAGGTCCAACAACTTCTACTCAAAGGACCTTCTGGGAGATATTAATTGATTAAGGGGGATTCTGGCATAAGAACAATACAAACAACCACAATAATGAACCTTACCTAGTCACAGTAGATGCTGCAACTGAAGGTGAATCAAGTGAGGAAGAAAAGGATGATAATGAACCTTACCTAGTCACAATAGATATTGCAACTGAAGGTGAATCAAGTGAGGAAGAAAATGATGAAAATGAACATTATCCTAGTGACTACAATAGTGAAGAATTGGAATCCTTTAGGTTGAAAAAGAAAAGAGAAGTTAATGATCAACTTGACAACTTTAAAGAGTTGGAAAAAGGTATGAGCTTTAAGAACCTTGATGAAGCTAAAAGGGTTGTAAACTACCACTCAATTGCTAGGAAGGTTGTCCTTAGGGTTGATAAGAGTGACTCTGTTAGAGTTCGATATAGGTGTATTGTTGGTTGTCCTTTTGTGTGTCTGATTTATGAAGTTAAGAAAGGGCAAGGATTTGAAATTAAGACCTTGCAAACAAAACATACATGTCCAAAAGCATTCAAGAATAGAAGAGCTACTCAACAAGCACTAGCACACTACTTCAAGAAGAGGATCCAAAATGATCCTAAGTGCAAGGTGACTGAAATGAGAAAGATTATAGATCATAACTTTGGACTTAATATCAGCTATTCAAAAGTGAAGAGGATTAAAAGACTTGTGCTAGAGAAATTAGATGGTAGCTATGTTGATGATTTCAATAAATTGAAGGGTTATGCTCAAGAGTTAAGGGACAACAACCCTGGTACTGATGTGATTATAAACATATCCAAAGAGGCTTTGTTGGAACATGGACAAAAAAAGTTTTTGAGAATGTATATTTGTATTCAGGCTTTGAAAAGTGGTTGAAGAGTTGGTCTGAGGCCATTTATAGGGTTATATGGCATCTTTTTAAAAGGGAAGTTCAAGGGAATTTTATTGGTTCATTGAGTTGATGATGAACTCATTAGGGTTGGCAGATGGTGAAGGATTGACACTTATGTCTGATATGCAAAAGGTAATTCTGCAAGTGTTTAACAGTTTTTTATTATAGTTATTGTATACACTTGAATTTTTTTAAGTTATTCTATTCTATTTTTTTCTTATTGTTACAGGGCTTGATTGGTGTTGTTGGTAATTTGCTTCCAAAAGCACATCTTAGATGGTGTGCAAGGCACATAGAAGCCAATTGATCCAGGTCTTAGAGTGGTGTACAGATGAAGAAGTTATTTTGGTGGTCTGCTTGGAGTACCTATGAAGAGGAATTTGATGACCAATTAAGGTCCATAGGTTCTATGTCTAATTAAGCAACCAAAAATATTTTATGGTATCCACCACAACACTGGTGCAGGGCCTTTTTTGACATTGTCTGCAAAAATTACTCCCGTGAAAATAATTTTACTGAGTCATTCAACAAATGGATTTTGGAAGCAAGGGCAAAATCAATAATCAAGATGCTGGAAGACATTAGAATTAATGAATTATCACCTTTTCACTGAAAGTAAATGTTGCCACTGTTAAATCTTATATCAATATGTAGGTACTACCACTATTTTATATAATTGTCACTATCTGATAGTAACTATTTATGTTTAATCTGATAGTAATATGTAGGTGTTATGTTTAGATTATATATGTCATGTATATGTTATATATTTCACTGCTATTTATAGGTTATGAAAAGGTTGAAAAAACTTGAAGAAGAGGGTAAGAGGTGGACAGAAAAGTATAGTTCATATTCCATGGATCTGTATTATGATTTTAGAATGATTGCACAAGGTTGTCAAGTTGTTGCTAATGGAGACTTAGGATATGAGGTGGCTGAGGATATAGATAGACATGTTGTGAATCTTGCTACAAAGAAGTGTACTTGTAGGACATGGGATTTGACAGGAATAAAATGTCATCATGCTATTAAAGCATTAGAAGAACCACTGAATGAGATGCATTGGTGGTACTCAAAAGAAGCTTACTTTCTTCTGTACCAGCCTAAAATTCAACCTGTTAGGGGTGAGAAATTCTGAAAAATTGATCCTTCTCAAGCTATGCAATCACCACAAATTCGTAAATTGGTTGGTAGACCAAAATTAAAGAGAGTAAGGGAAAAGGATGAGGCAAGAAAAAGGGAGGAATTATGGTCGAAAAGTACAAAGTTTATGTAGTTCCAAAGAGAAAAAATGTTTACTCCCGTCCTTCAAATCAAAGAGAAAAAATGTTTCAAAGGACAAAGTTGATGCAGTTCCAAAGAGGTCTAAAAACAGTGAAAAATAATTAGTTGTTGCACCTTTAATTGCAATTGTTGATGAAGATGAAGTTGAAGGTGGTATTGAGTCTGAGGATGAGGATACAACGGTTTCACCTAGGGTGATATCTGAAGAAAAGACTAGACTTCAAATGAAGAAGCTGCAACAACAACCAATTGGTTCAATAAGGATTAGCTTCATGGGTGATGAAAATGGTGGTAGTATTCCTACTAATCTGTCATACTCACCAAAAAAGCTAACTTGAAAAGGCAAAGCATGTGTGACCTCAAATCAATTGACAAAAGACAAGGCGAAAAAGATTGGCAAGCTTAAGGCAAAGAGGGGCAAGCATTAGAAAGTAATTTCTAAGTAGTAGTTTTAAGTTTTTGTTTATTATGTAATGGCACAGAGAAACTTCTTAGTTTGCTATTTTTGGATACTTAACTGTTTGTCACTGCCATGTATGTTAATGACAAATTAGCCTGACAATGTTTTGTGGGCTGAAAATATTTTGTGAGTTGATCATTTTTGGGGTTTCTGGCTTTCTCTTTCTCTTGACCACTAATGGCACCAAGTTCTTGAATCAATGAAAGTTGGATGCTTTTGTTGGATTAAGGAAATGTGGTTTGGCTGTGAATATCAATAGGATTATAAAGGTTTGATTTTTTTCATTTGTTTGAGGTTTTGTGGGATTTTCATATTTATAATTGTTAGTTGTAATAGGGAAATACAGAGTTGTACTTTGAAGTGAAATTGCGTTTATATCAAGGGTGTTGTTGATATTGTTGTGCAGTCACATTGTGGGCATTTTTATGTGCCTCATGTTGTTGATGAAGTGCAGGCTTTCACATTGTGGGCATTTTTATGTGCTGTTGATAATGTTGTGCAGGTTTTCGTACTTGATGATTAGAAAAACATCATACCAAAAAACTTGATTGATTGAGCTGTTTAAGTGCATTTTGATGTGGTTTCTTTATACTTAAATCATGATTTTGCTATGGTTATTAGTTATTACCCTGTATTTGCTAAAAAGTTAGAGGCTTGCCCCACACACACACACACACATATATATATAAATATAAATATATATAAATATAAATATAAATATATATATATATATATATCCATGTTTCATGTTAAAAATATTGTATTCAGTTGAACTCGTATATGATAAGCTAGATACGCCACTGTTTTTTGTCTGTTCTTTTTGGGAATATGTAGGATGTGTACCTGGAATATGAGAAGAAGACATATGCAAAGATGATCGATATGTTCAATGAATGAAGTTTCAGTACTGAAAAAATGGTAGAATTACTTGCCTATACAAACTAAAAGAAAAGGTATTTCAAAGAAACTAAGGCCCAACAACAATATATATTTAATCGTTTTTCAACAATATATATTTAATCGTTTTTCCTGCGTTTTCTAATTCCTCAACCCTCTCTTTTAGCACTAATGCACATTTTTTCTCATCTTGCAGTTGTTGCACTAGAGTGTCAACTTCCTTCTTTAGCTATCTCACCAATACCATTTTTAGTCTCTATTGAACTCAGCCAAGCAAAACATTGCAAGCAATTTTAATGTCAACATTGGCAAAGATTTATAAGAGGCAAAAGTAAGAGATAGAATTATTGACTATATTTAATCTAATCAATAAAGCTTCGAAGCTTAGTCAAATTGACTATCGAGAAGTGAAAAGTGATACATATTATGGGACAAGAGGAGTAATGATCTATTCTCGTGTTTAAACACCAAGTGTACAAGTTTCATAAATGCATTTGTTTTACTCCATGGCTACCGAACAAGAAAAAAATGAAAAACAACATAAAGAGAGAGGAAAAATATGTGGCTTCACAACCTTAATTCTCCGGTAGACAGAACAACAACCTACATCATTTTAACACTTTTTCAAAACAAAATGCAGCTTATCAAGCTGCAAAATTATATCATTACAATAACAAAAAACCACAAAACTAACATAATCTAATAATACTAACTTAACACAAACAATAGCACCACAATACATCATTTTGGCAGCTATAAAACCAACAATAATATCCCAAGAAACTACAAGCAAACTTATCAATTAATGAACTTTCAACTCTAATTTCGAAACTTTATCATCCAGATACTTTCTTCATATTTGAATTCTCAATTTTATCCGTCAACTCCAAATTTGACATTTTTCCCTTCAAGGTAGAAACTTTCGTCAAATCAGAAATTTCATTTCTATCCATATCATTCAACTCAGACATTTCATTGGTAGTCATATCCTTCAAATAAGAATCTTCAATGCCACCCATATCCTCCACAATCTTCTTCAAATGATTTCTTTCTTTCCGAATTGAATCCAATTCAACTTTTTGATTATGAATCATGGTTGACACATGACGTGGAAGTTTTTCATCAATCCAGTTCCAATAACCACAAGAATTTGACCCAAGACGTCGACATCTGTAGAATCGACCTCCACCATTTTCAAGAGTTGTAGCAGTAAAATGTCTTGCCATAAATCTGCACTTACATGTACGAGATTGAAGTTGTTTAGGAGAAGAAATAGAAGAAGAAGCTGACATTTATAACAAATTGAAGAAAAAGAACAATGATCTTCTAAACCTAGGAAGAAAATTGAAATAAGTTGGGGAAATGAAGTGTAAATTTGGGAACAAGGTTTTAGGGTTATTTTAATTAGTTGGTTCTTTTTGTATTGGGCCGGGTGGGTTTAATAAGTATTGGGGCGGGTTTAGTTAAAAATGGGTGGATAATGTGTGGGTTTAAAATTATATTAAATAATTAAATTGCAACCAATGGTTGAGCGCCACGTAATTAAAAGGATTATTTAATTATTTTAAATGGTGCTCCATTAATGAAGTGGCTAAAATTGGACACCAAAGGTGAATGGGGAGGGTATTTGTGAGCCAATAGGTGGATGGGGAGGGTATTTTGGAGCCAATAGGTGGATGAGGGGTAGTTGTGTACCATTTTCAATACTTCAAGGGTATTTTAGGCCTTTTTCCGAAAATGGAATGTAATTTTTGTTGAATGTGGTAGATTTCCATTTTATTTTTATTTTTGGTTTCCCACCCGGTGTCTGGAGCCCACATTGAAGTTCCGACTATATTCGGATCGCGCTCTGCAGGGCTCATTCGGGGGTGGCGCTCCCAACAGGGATTTTCTCCATACTCAGGGCTCGAACCCGAGACCTCTGGTTAAGGGTGAAGCACTCTTATTAGTGCACCACAACTCATGTTGGTTGTAAATTTCCATTTCATTGCTACGCTTCTATGACTTATTTTAAAAATGTAATAAAAAATAATTATATGATTAAAATTAACCTTTTTTGAAATCGTCTCAGTATCTCAATTTCTGTTAGCAATTGTTACAAGTCAATTAATTTTTGATATTTATAAAGAATGTCATATAAAAGTTAAAAAGGTTGAAGTTAGAACATGATATCATACATATTTTTAGTAGTTTCTATGAGATTGAATTGGTTGAGGTTTTTCAAATATCAAATCAAATTATTTATGTTGGATTTTTAATCATAAATCAAATCAAACTAATTAAACTCAGATTTTTCAATTTTGGATTTTTTTAGATTTTCCGATAAAATATTCATACAAATATATAATTAACTTGTACTTCAATGATTTTTTTAATCTTACCAAAATATAATTATCTAAGATGTTTTTTTAAGAAAATAACATAAACGATGATATAAGTGACGGTACTAAAATATTCAACAAAAAATAATAATGAATTCGCATAAAACAAATATTGCAAATAAATAAGTCATAATGAAAAATGATCATAATTTAAAATACTAAATCATGCTAAAATAAGTCTAATAAGTATTAATTACATGACTAAACAATAAAAAAAACTAAAATTAGGTTATACATATATTTTTTTTGTCTAAATGAAATAACAAATATTCAACATCATTTTCATTTTTAGCATTAAAGTAATTTTTTTATGTTAACATTAATATTGATTTGATTGTTTTGAGTTTTATTAGAGTTACTAAAATTTATGGAATATAAACTTTATTGGATCATTCAAAATTTCAAGTCAAACTTGAAATAATATGTTAAAAGATAAAAACTACGAAAATGTACAAGAAATATTTGTAAATTAAATATTTTTATGTATAAAAGAATTTTTAAAAATTATATATGATGTCATTTGGTCTCAGATTGACTTTTTAAAGTTAAAACCAAATCAACTCAAATATAGTCGGATATTTTTTCTCAATTTGACTCGGCTTGCGTTTTCGATATGATTTTATTTACCTCTACATACTTCCATCAAACTTTAACAAAAACTCTCGAGATATTTTTATACTTTAAAATTTGATGAATCAAAGAAAAATGAATGATGATAAGAATAGTAGTGTATAGAAGCGCACCCAAAATTTGAGCGGGAGGAAACACCACAATCTTCAAGTATGTTAATTGAAGGCAAACGGATTTGTATTATTATTATTTTTTTATTTTGTGTAGAGAGAAATTGCGAAATAGCCATGAATATTATTGTTTGAGGAATATGTATGCCTTAGTTTGGATTATCAATTTACAAATATTCCTTTACATTTGCGATTAGTTGCTTGATTGCATAATTAACGGCCGATTTGATCTATTATCTGGTATACATGCCTAAAAAAATATGGATAGATTAGAAAAAGTGATAGGAGAATGTGATCTAACTTTCTAGTAGCAAAGTAAGAATTTGTGATTATAATATGAATATACCTAGTCGTCGCATTTTATTAAATATAATAAGTATATGGCATTCTCTTTAGATCAATTACAGTAGGAATATAGACATGATCTGTGTTGAGTAGGTATGTTGTGTAGTAGTTTGAAAGACTAAAACGAATATCAACAATCTGGTTAATTAGCAATTGTGATAATTGAATTAATAAATTGTATTTGGATAATGTAGTAGGATTGGCGCCTCGTCCACAACCTAAAATATATTCATCTCTCAGTTTTAATTATAAAGTGTGGAATTGTGTTGTTAACTCGTTACAACACAAATAACTTAGTTCATGCATGTTCCTGTGGTAGATATAATGTTGGGTTTTAGTAAGGTGTGAATGAGAAATAAGAAGAGAAAATGGAAAAAGTGGGGGAACCAATTGGAGGGAAAATGAAAAGTCATATCAAATGAAAAGTCTTTGAAGATGAAAAGTCATTTCTCCCATATTGGTAGAAGAAAGGAAAATTATTGCCCTTATATCAGGAAACACTTCCTTTAGTTCTTAAAGAGTTAAGGCGAAGGTGCCCCTCGCGTCGTCGTTGCTCGCTCGGCTTTGGATTTGGATTTGGCAAATGATTGATTGATAATATTTTTGGACAAAATTTATTTAATTAATATCATTAATTGATTTCGTTTCTCTTATAAATTAATTCAGAATGTTAGTTAATTAACAGAATTAATTTCGCGTAACGGAATTATTTGAAATTTGCGCGTAACGGTAAAGTCGTCTGAAGGGATTTGTTCCTTTCGAAAACACGTTATTTTTCCAAAAGACACAACGTTCTAGAAAGACATGTCTGAACAGATACATTCACGCCATGGTCCGAACAGACGCGTTCCTTGCTGCAAGTGGCTATAAATAGAGTCTTTTTCCGTTTTTCAACACTGAAATTTTTTCCTCTCTGCATACATTTTCTTACAAAAACAAAATTGTCGATCGATTGAGTCTGTGTGTGCTCTCGTTGTTGTTCTTGCGTTCGTTGAAATTAGTGAAGTTTGAGGTACCACCACTTCTCTAATAGTTAATATGGTTTATCTTGAGAGGAATTAATCTGTAACCTCAGGTACTTGAGGGGATTAAATTTCTTAGGAAAACACAGTGGGTTCTGTGGACTCGAATTTTTATTTTCTGTCTATTTCATCTTTTTTTCTATTTCTGTTTTTCCTAACCTGAATACAGGAGATAACAAGCTTAAGAAATTTAATTTGATTTTTGTATTTGAGGTTTTTCTGGAGATTAAAACCTTTATGGTTTTCTAATCTGTTTGAATTTTAAAATTCATTCGATTAACGATTAAAAGAACACAAAAACTTTATCGTTAAATCAGAAACAGGCTGTGTAAGAATTTACTCTTTATTATTAGTATTTCACATACTAAATTTTCTATCATTTGTGACAAAAAAAATGACAAATTCAAGTCAAGTAAATGTTGGAACAGTGAGTGCTGCAACAACATCGGTTGCACACAATCGTTCAACTGCTGCCCTTGCACCGATTGAGAAACCTGTAAAGTTTTCTGGAGTCGACTTTAAGAGATGGCAGCATAAGATGTTCTTCTATCTAACTACGCTGAGTCTGCAGAGGTTCATTAGTGAGAACGTTCTTATTTTGTCGGATGAAACTCCGGCCGAAAAATGATTCTTGGTGACAGAAGCATGGATACATTCAGTTTTTTTGTGTAAAAACTATATTCTGAGTGACTTGCAAGATGATCTGTACAATGTGTACAGTAGTGTCAAGACCTCAAAAGAACTCTGGGATGCTTTAGAAAAGAAGTACAAAACAGAGGATGCCGGAATGAATAAGTTCATTGTGGTAAAGTTTTTGGACTATAAGATGATAGACAGTAAGACCGTCGTCACCCAAGTTAAAGAACTGCAGGTCATAATTCATGATCTCCTTGCTGAAGGTATAAATTTATTTAATGCCTATGTTGAAAATATTAAGTCTATTCTAAATACTCACATAATCTTTAATGTAGGATTGATTGTGAATGATATTTTTCAAGTGACGGTCATTATTGAGAAGTTACCTCCGTTGTGGAAGGACTTCAAAAACTACTTGAAACATTAACGCAAGGAGATGACTGTTGAAGATCTCATGGTAAGGCTGAGAATCGAACAAGATAACAAGGCCGCAGAAAAGAGGTCACATCGTAATTCAGCAATATCTGGAGTAAATATTATTGAAGAAGACCCCTCAAAATCAAAGAAAAGAAAGAAAGCGTCTGGTCCAAAGAGCAATCCTCCTAAAAAGAAATTCAATGGAAACTGTTTCAATTGTGGCAAACTGATGAGTCCACGATTTGAACTCATTTGGGGCTTTGTTTTAATAGATTTAGTGTCCTTAAATGCATATTTTGTGCCAATAACTGATGTAAATCCTTGAGTTTCAGGTATTTGGATTTGGAGACAAAGCATGGACATTATTGGGCAAAAAGGAACAAGGCAGTTGAAAGAGCGAATAAAAGACGGCCTGAGGATCGCCTAATCTATTAGGCTAGTCACCGAATAGCCATGGTCTCGCCTAATATTTCAGTGTGCCAAGCTCTGAAGGAGAAAATCGAGTCGGCGAGATAAATGAGCAGTCGGCGAGTCGCCGAATAGTTCCGCGATGCAGTGTTATATCGCCCAAAGTTACAGAACTTAAATTTGTTGAAGGCCAATGCAGAGAGGCGATTAAGCAGACCAGAGGGAGGATCGCCGAGTGGATCGGCGATCCCGACTAACTGCGCTGAGTGGACCTTCGCAGCACACTTTTTGACAACTATAAATACTTGTTTGAATTTTTAGTTTAATAGGCAACTAGTTTATGAAATTTTAGAATTACTCAGTTTTAGAACTTAGTTTTTGGAGACATTTTTCCTTAGCTTTGGAGATTTTGAAAATCCCCATTTTGAAGAAATTGGAAGTGGGTATTGAAGATTCTTCATCTTAGACGTGTGTAAAGCCATATCAATCGTACTAACTTGATGAAAATACTTTTCGGTATCAATTTCTATCTCTTTACTATGTCTAGCTAAAACCCCAATTCTTGAGGGTGCGATTATATGAATATGAGTTGAATTTACTGCTGGGTATTGCTAATTGATAGTTCATTTGATGTTTAAAGGTGACTTCGTTCAGTGGTTGTGTTTGAATTTAATGGGGTTGTAGTTGCAAATATAATTTTAACTTCGTATTTTTGGCTTTCTCGAGAGAGAGGTTTTAAAACCAAAACTACTGAATCGATGGTCTATGGTTATTGGATTGTCGTGGGTTCAGCTCGAGCGAATGAATCCTAAATCCTCTCCCACACATTCAGCTCGAGAGAGTGAATGGACTAAGGCGAAGGTTGTGCTTCATTGCCGCTTATTGGTGTTCGAGAGAAACCGATTTGATTTTGGGATAAATTGTTCGAGAGAAAGTTTACCCCAACTATAGTCTAGCTTAGTGACTAATTTACAGCGATTTACTATTAATAGCAATTACCCGATTGTTTACCTTATCCCATAATCCTATCACATCCCAAGAATCCCGTCTCCATATTTGTATTTTCGTTTTTAGTTGTCGTTTTAGTTGATAATTAATTAATTACAAAAACCCCTTTTAATACTTGACACTTGTGTCACCCTTTAATTTATCATGTTTTTCTTCGTAAATGTTTATAGCTATAATTGATTTGAACACATTTATGCTTTTCTATTGATTCTCAATTACGAACCGCTCCTTTGGGACTCGACCCCAACTCACTAGTAGGGTTATATTACTACTCACGGTTGTTGGCACTTGAACTGGAAGTAGTGTCTTGATACGTGAAATCAAAATGGCTCCGCTGCAGGGGAGTGGTGTTAGTTGAGAATTTTTATTTAAGTATATTTTGTTCTTGTTAGTTATAATTCTACTTACTTAATTTTTGGTTTGGTTTTGCTCGTTTGTGTTGAAACAGGAAGAATGAGTGTGAATGGTGACAATGGTTACTAAATGGACCATCCCCTTTTGAGACTGTTGAATCTTAGGGATAAACTCATAATGTTTAAACAATTGGGAGGTGAGACTATCCATGAGATGTGGTCGAGATTTAAAGCAATACTGCAACAGTGCCCATCACATGGAATGCCAGATAAATTGCTACTAGAGTGCTTCTATAGAGGTCTTGGTCTCGAAAATAGAAGCGTTTTTGATGCACTGTTCGCAGGTTTTTTGGTCCAACAACCTTGTGAAGTAATAGCCCAACTCCTTGATGGTATGGTTAAAACCAACAAGGAAACAGAAAAAGACCGAGAATGGGCAACATTGTTGATGCAGCTGGATGTCTTGTCTAAGAAAGTTATGGAGTTAGAGGCAAGGTTTAACAAGAAGGACAAGTACCTTCCTCATCACAAGTGTCAAAAGATGAAGCAACAGGAGAGTGAACAAAATCAAGTGGCTCTTTCACTCATTCTACACAAAATCGAAGAACACGATAGAGTATTGAATGAACTGAAAGAAATGTCCTAATGATTAATCAGATGATGACCTCTCATTCCATGATTAATCAGCTGCAAGACGCCCAAGTAAACCAAATGTTGTCATATGTCTACTCACAGTCTAAAGAGGGTTTGTCTAGTAATACTATGGTCAACCCCAAGAATGAAGGTTGAAGGTGGACTTACGTCCTGCTACTACGTTAACTAAGACTTTGCTTGGGAGGCAACCCAAGAGCCTTTTTATTGCTTAATTTTCATTTTAGAAATAATGGTGTGTTGATTGTGCATGTTAAAGTGTGGGAAATGTTTGAAAAGTGTAGATTGGCGAGCTAAAGTCCAGTCGGCGAAATGCCGAAGAGGTCGGCGAAACACCGAAAAGGTCGGCGACCCTGACCTAGACCGCCATTCAAGACAAATTTAAGGTAGAGCCTCTAAAACTCGGTGAGCCCAAGAAATTATTGGCGATTCACCGATTTGGTCGGCGATCGTGATCTATACCGCCGTTTGGAACCCCACATCAACTGAGGGTCCTGTAAAACTCGGCGAGATAAGTGATCACTCGGTGCATCACCGAGTGGGTCGGCGATCACGACTAACATCGCCGAATGGGTGAGAACTGGACGGTTTATTAAATGGCCAAAAGTTTAAATTTCAAATTCTTTCATTTTCCCTCATTTTTCATCTTCCCAAACTCGCACCTATTTAGTATTTTCGATATTTTCACATTTTCAAGAGTATTTTTGTCGTCGTAGTTGTGTTGGGAGTGGATTACATTGCTTCCTAGCTTTTAAGTCATTATTATTCGGCATTTAATGTTGGTTTTCCGAATCCCACATTTATTTTTGGTAATTTGTATTCTTATGCAAGCAATATTATTTTGTTGATGTGTGATGGGCCTCTCTGATAGGATTAGTATGTTTGAATGCCTATTTTAAGCTGATAATCTTGCCCGTATTATTTTGATTATTGAAATCCCATATTCTTGTGCGTTGAAATGAATTAAATTTTATAGGGTTGTGCTTGCGTGTTGTTGGGTTTAGTTGGATGAAGTCTGAGTAATCCGTATTTGTGCCAACCGACATAATTTGCCCAATGATAGAGCGGGTGCCGTCCTTCATAAGGGCAAAAGTCGTCCATTGGCCAAATTTGGCAAAATCGGGAGAAGTATGAGTATCCCAGGGCAATGGGTGTTATGGGTCTCGTTTGAATTTGAGTTGTGCATGATTTGATTTTGTTTTCGAGGTTGCGGGGTTGAATTCGAGAAGTTGGGTTGAAAATGGGCACGTTGGGTCATTTGGCGAGGTTGGTCGTGCTCGCCGAACCACTCAACGGTTCGCGTAATATCCCCATCTCGCCTTTACTTTCATGCTTTATGTGTTGTTGGGTTTTGTAACTTTCGGCGAGAAGCCTGAGGTCGCCGGGGGTACTCGGTGACTTGCCAAAATACTTCTCGGTCGCCCTTTGTCTGCACTCTTGAACTCTTTTTTGCACTGTAACTCTCGGCGAGCTAATTTTTGCTCACCGAAAGCTGTTGGCGATTCGCCGAAAGACCCTTCCCTTCGCTGACTTGCCAAGAATTTTGAGCCAATCTTTCGGTGAGCCCAACCTAGCTCGCCAAAACGAGCCTGTCTGCAACTATGCTTCTATGATTTTAACTGAAATATTCCTAACTTTTTCTCGATGTTTTACAGATATGGCTATATCTAAAGTTTCAGGAAGAAACATGCCACCCCGAGGGAAAGCAAAAGGGATTACACTCTATGAGAATACAACTGCATCCAGGGGAAAGGCAACAAAACTCACCACAACTGCTGGGAAAGGCAAGGGTAAAGGCAAAACACATGCGTCACCCGAGGAAAGATCCGACAGTGACGGCATCTATGACACTTACCTCACCACATCTGAGAGTGATGGTGAGCACCAGGAGCCTCAAACTATAGCGTCTGATGATGATGAGCTGGTAGTAGCATAGAGGGCAGAGCTACGTTCAACAAGAATGGATGATCCGTCTAGGATCCGAACTCCTCCGGCTACCACTCCTCATCTAGTCCCAGAACAAGCAGTGGTGCTAGCACCCCCAGTACTGGGCCCTCCTCCAAAGTCGATGAATAGATTAAAGACTAAGGGGCTGAGGACAATTATTGAGGAAAAGCGTATGTCCACAAATTGAGTGATTGATAGGTATCCAGAGATTATGAGTTGCCTCAAGTATCATGATTTCCAGATCTTCACCAATCCCCGTGGCCCATACATTCCAAATTGGGTTCGGGAGTTCTATGCTTCTTATGGGACCTTGATAGCACATATGAAGAAACAAGTAACAACATTCAAACCTGTTGACTATGTAGTCGTCTGGGAAAGAAGGTCAAGTGTGATCATGTCATTATTAATGCTATCCTAGATCGTCCTGATGACATTGATGATGACTGCCAGCACATAATTAGGACTAAAACTCTAGACAACATGAAGAAGTGGTTAGCTTCGTTGATCTCAGACGACACTCTCAAGTGGCTTGAGGTTGGTGCTGTTATTGAAAAGAAAGACCTCAACGTGGCATCTCGATATTGGTTTGGTTTCATCAGCAGTACAATCATGCCATCCCAAAATGAGTCTATTCTCCGACATGCCAAAACACCCTGTCTAGGTTGCATTATTGATAAAACTCAGCTAAATTTAGGGATGATCATTGTTTCAGAGATTCTCATACGTGCAAATCAGCGCCAGACCTCACTTTCTTCCCGGTATTGATCACCGAGTTGTGCAGACGGGTTCGGGTACCTAGAGATGCAAAGAAGGATGTGGAAGTGATTCCCATATCCTCCACTGATATCTGGAGGATCGAAGATGAATATCTTAAGGATTAGGTAGAGAATGGGCAGAAAGCAGCTCCGGTGGACCCTTCCCCGGTTGTGGACACATACTCCATACCTGCAGAGGCATCTTTGCCTACTTCGGCCCATGGGCCTTCAGGTACCTCTACTGCTACTCCTTCTGATGTTCCTAGTTCTTCTGTTGTTGCACTGCCCCCTAGACCTGCTGATGTTGTCTCCCGAACTCCGATCACCCAGGCTTCATTACTCCGGATGGGGTAACTTACCCATTCTGCTGATCATCGAGCTGCCAGTCTCGAGGCCTCCATTTCGGGCATGATTCAGACTACCCTGGTTGATGCTGTGACACTATTGAGCATTGACATTGATTCCATTACGGGAAGGATAGTGGAGTGTGAGCGTGGCCAAGGGGCCACCGATGAGGTGACAGCCTTAAAGGCCGCTATAGCTGTGTTGCGGAGGGATGTGGATTAGTTGAAGGCCACTGATATGTCCATAATCTTCGGGACGGTGGAGATCCCAAATGTGCCAGAGATACCTCCGACTACCACCGGAGACGAGGGTAGAGTTGAGGAAGCAGATGATCCTGAGTCTGAGGCGGAGACTGATGAGGAGATGCTCGAGGTGGCTGAGGAAGCTTCATATGAGGGCCTTACTGAGACTGAAGAGGCCATGGTAGATGTTGTTGTACATGTTTCCTTAGCAGATACTCACTTGGTTGCTCCTAGTGCAGTTGTTGTTCCTTTTGAGGTGACTCTGGGTACTGAGGCCCGAGACCAGACTGATGCACCGGGCACCGATGCCCAGACATATGGAGCGACTGTTAGACAAGATCCCCTTTTTACCGCCCTCTCTGTCTTTATTTCTTTTGATTTTTGGATATTATTAGCTTGTTTGCATTTGAGGACAAATGCTTTTATTTGTGGTGGGGTGAGGCCCACCTTTTGTGTGACATTCGTAATTCTTGTTTTGTTTATATATTTAGGCTTTGAGCTAAATTTGTATTATACACTGCTTTTTGTGAATGTTTATATATTTGGGCTTTGAGCTAAACTTATGTTATACACTACTTTTGTGGATGTTTGAGCTTGTGGCTCCTTGTTTTTAATTATAAATGATTTTTGACCCTTCCGGAAAAAAATTGCCACCTTTTGTTTGTATTGAATGTGGTTGTTCTTATGCAAATTTGAGTATCGGTTTTGATCAATATCGATGACTTGAATGTTGCTCATAATCGAACAAAAATAAATGTGCGGCTACGATGAGGCCAAATGAAGTTGCATAGCCAATATGTAAACTTTGTGCATCTCGTTGTGACTAGCCAAGTATCAAATTTAGTCTTTTGTGATGAAAATTGCACACTAGAGAAAGTGTGGAGTCTTATGTGACTTTGGTGTCAATGCCTTGTGTGATGAGCTTACCATGAACCATGTGTGATGGCACCTAGAATTTGCCCCGTTGGTCCGGCTGACTAAGTGATGTGAACTCTTGATATGATCTTAGACAACTTTAAAGAGTGTGCAACAATTTGACATTATACCTCTTTTTGTGGCCTACCTTGTGAGTGTGTGAAACCCTTTTGAGCACCCTTTGAGCGTTGACCTTTTTTTGGAAGAAACTTGATAACATTGTGACCTTTGATTGATCCATTATCCATAATCCTCATGATTTGTGGTTTGTTTAAATAGCCAACTTAGATCAAAATCCTAAGTTGGGGGTGTGGTGAAAAGAGAAGGTAAATCAAGACGTGAAAGAAAGTCCCCTTTTACCCATGTTTTGAGAAAAATAGAACCCCTCCATACAAAAAAAAAAGAATGAAAAAGAAAAAGAATGAAAAATTTGTGGAATAAAGTTGTGCAAATACAAAAAGAAATGGGATTTCCAGCAGTCCATGGAAAGTGAATAATGGGATAACTTGTAAGCACAAATGAAAAATGATGAAGAAAAGGAAAGAAAGTGTTGTTCACACCACGTTTCATGAGGACTATAGCCAATGAGCCTAAATGACCATACCTTTGCACTTAGCCCCGTTACAAGCCTTGAAAAAACCTTTTTTTTTATCATGAGTGACCTCAAACAAATGTTGGTTGGAAAATACGGGCAAACCTATAGGTGAGATCATACATTGTGTTCATCTTTGTGAGTGTGAGCATTGCATTTGATTCCGGAACTTTAAATTGTTGAACCATTGTGTGGAAATATGGAATCATTCTTTGTGTGAGGGCATTTGATTTCCTTTGTTGAGCTTGAATTTGCATTTGAAGCAAGTATTGTGAGCTTGAGATTCTTTGATAATGGTGAGTCACAATTGGAAACTTTGAGTGCACATTTGATCCTTGCATGAGTAATTTTAGTCTTTTTGTGTGCATTCATGATTGAGTCTTATGTAGCACTGTTTGAGACATCTTTTTTGAACTGCTGAACTTGAGTTTACTTGAGGACAAGCAAAAGTTTATGTTGGGGGTGTTGATGAGTCAACGATTTTGACTCATTTAGGGCTTTGTTTTAATATATTTAGTGTCCTTAAATGTATATTTTGTGCCAATAACTGATGTAAATCCTTGAGTTTCAGAAATTTGGATTTGGGGACAAAGCATGGACACTATTGGGCAAAAAGGAACAAGGCAACTGAAAGAACGAAGAAAAGACGGCATGAGGATCGCCTAATCCATTAGGCGAGTCGCCGAATGGCCATAGTCTCACCTAATGTTTCAGTATGCCAAGCTCTGAAGGAGAAAATCGAGTCGGCGAGATAAAGGAGCAGTCGGCGAGTCGCCGAACAGTTCCGCGATGCAGTGCTATATCGCCTAAAGTTACATAACTTGAATTTGTTGAAGGCTAATGCAGAGAGGCGATTACACAGACCAAAGGGCGGATCGCCGAGTGGATCGGCAATCCCGACTAACTGCGCCGAGTGGACCTTCACAACACACTTTTTGACAACTATAAATACTTATTTGAATTTTTAGTTTAATAGGCAACCAGTTTATGAAATTTTAGAATTACTCAGTTTTAGAACTTAGTTTTTTGAGACATTTTCCCTTAACTTTGGAGATTTTGAAAATCCCCATTTTGAAGAATTGGAAGTGGGTATTGAAGATTCTTCATCTTAGACGTGTGTAAAGATCATATCAATCGTACCCACTTGATGGAAAGACTTTTCCGTATCGATTTCTATCTCTTTACTATGTCTAGCTAAAACCCCAATTCTTGGGGGTGTGATTATATGAATTTGGGTTGAATTTACTGCTAGGTATTGCTAATTGATAGTTCATTTGTTGTTTAAAGGTGATTTCGTTCAGTGGTTGTGTTTGAATTTAATGGGGTTGTAGTTGCAAATATAATTTTAACTTCGTATTTTTGGCTTGCTCGAGAGAGAGGTTGTAAAACCAAAACTACTGAATCGATGGTCTGTGGTTATTGGGTTGTCGTGAGTTCAGCTCGAGAGAGTGAATTATAAACCCTCTCCCACACATTCAGCTCGAGAGAATGAATGGACTAAGGCGAAGGTTGTGCTTCATTGCCGCTTATTGGTGTTCGAGAGAAACCGATTTAATTCGAGGTAAATTGTTCGAGAGAAAGTTTACCCTCACTATAGTCTAGCTTAGTTACCAATTTACAGCGATTTACTATCAATAGCAATTACCCAATTGTTTACCTTAGCCCATAATCCTATCACATCCCAAGAATCCCGTCTCCATATTTGTATTTTCGTTTTTAGTTATCGTTTTAGTTGATAATTGATT
The DNA here is from genome assembly GCA_029582685.1 of Solanum piurae. Lineage (NCBI taxonomy): Eukaryota > Viridiplantae > Streptophyta > Magnoliopsida > Solanales > Solanaceae > Solanum > Solanum piurae. Next base: position 28,330 of record JAJOOO010001533.1, on the reverse strand, counting down.
ACAAAACCCCCTTTTAATACTTGACACTTGTGTCACCCTTTAATTTATCATGTTTTTCTTCGTAAATGTTTATAGCTATAATTAACTTAAACACATTTATGCTTTTTCTATTGATTCTCAATTACGAACAGCTCCCTTGGGACTCGACCCCAACTCACTAGTAGGGTTATATTACTACTCACGATCGTTGGTACTTGAACTGAAAGTAGTATCCTGATACCTGAAATCACAAACATGGTCATAGGGCTACTGAATGTCGGAGTCCCAAGAAGGAAAAAAAGAAGGATCAAGCAAATTTGGCTAAATCCAAAGAATAGATGGATGATATCTGTGCAATGCTTTCAGAATGCAACTTGGTTGGAAATTTAAGAGAATGGTGGATAGATTCTGGTGCCTCATGCCATGTTTGTGCCAACAAAGAATTATTTGCATCATATACTCCAGCACCAGTAAACGAGAAGTTATTTATGGCGAACTCTGTTGCTGCAAAGGTTGGAGGAACTGGCAAGGTCCACTTAAAGATGACCTCGGGGAAGGTGGTGACTTTGAACAGGGTCTTGTATGTTCCGGAATTGCGAAAGAACTTAGTTTCTATACCAGTTCTTACCAAGAATGGATTCAAATGTGTATTTGTTTCTGATAAAGTTGTAGTAAGTAAGAATGAGCTTTTTAAAACTCTTTCTGAAAAAATCTGTAGGCCCCTACTTTAGTTCTCTTTTGGAGGCTTACAAGGGTGTTCCGTTAGCAATGGGAAGGTTAGATCAAGTGATAGAGGGAGGTGGTAGGAGACGTATCTTTGCAATATGTAATTACGTTAAAAACAAAGGGCTAAAGACAAAATTGGGAAAGAAGGAACTGGTGAGCATTCCCATGTTCATTTGTCCAACTAACTATGTGATTGAATTAATGTGGTACGTAGGAACATCCATTGTTGTTTCCATTTTCCAGGCTGCTCATTCTCTTTGTATGAAAAGTAGGAGTAGGAAATATCGTAGGTAAAGCCGTCCAGTACTATATTTGTAAGCCTTTCATGTATTGCATTCGTTTTACCTCACTGAGGGCCTCTTCAAACTCAATGTAATTGCGGTTAATATGAATAAAGATTCTGCTTCTTCTTACTTGCTTGAGTCTAAATGTTTATGGCATGAACGTTTGGGACACATCAATAACAAAACCTTGCAAAAACTGATTAACTTAAATGTTTTACCTAAATTTGAGTGCAATAAATCAAAATGTTAAGTTTGCGTTGAATCTAAGTATGCTAAGCATCCTTATAAATCTGTTGAAATGAATTCATACCCCTTAGAACTGATTCACACTGACATTTGTGACATGAAGTCAACACCATCACGTGGTGGAAAAAAGTATTTCATAACTTTTATTGACGATTGCACTAGATACTGTTATGTTTATTTGCTAAATGGTAAGGATGAAGCAATAGATGCATTTAGGCAATATAAAACTGAAGTTGAAAATCAGTTGGATAAAAAGATCAAAATGATTAGAAGTGATAGAGGTGGAGAATATGAATCTCCATTTGTAGAAATATGTTTGGAAAATGGAATCATTCATCAAACTACTGCTCTTTACTCTCCTCAATCTAATGGAATTGCGGAAAGGAAAAACCGATCTTTAAAGGAAATGATGAATGCCTTACTTATAAGTTCAGGTTTACCACAAAACTTATAGGGGGAAGTTATCCTTACAACAAATCGAATACTCAATAGAGTGCCTCACACCAAGACACATGTTATTCCATATGAGAAATGGAAAGGTAGAAAACCCAACTTGAAATATTTCAAAGTGTGGGGGTGTCTAGCCAAAGTTCAGGTTCCTATACCTAAGAGGGTGAAAATAGGACCTAAGACTGTGGATTGTGTATTCATTGGATATGCCACAAATAGTAAGGCATGTCGATTTTTGGTTCATATGTCTGAACATTCGGATATTCGTGACAATACGGTAATAGAATCAGATAACGCTGAATTCTTTGAACATATCTATTCGTAAAAAAACTAGACTTGAGTCATCTAGTGGGGGGTCTAAACAACCTCAAGAAGAACCAAAAGAAAATGTACCTAACGAAGAGAGTCCAAGGCGCAGTAAACGTCAACGGACAGCTACTTCATTTGGATCTGACTTTGTAACATTTCTTCTTGAAAGTGAGCCTCAAACGTTCAAGAAAGCTATGTTGTCTAGCAACTCAACCTCTTGGAAGGAGGCTGTCAATAATGAGATTGAATCAATCTTAAGCAATCATACTTGAGAGTTGGTTGATCTTCCTCCAGGAAACAAACCCTTGGGTTCGAAATGGATTTTCAAAAGGAAGATGAAAGATGATGGAACTATTGACAAATATAAAGCAAGACTTGTTGTCAAAGGCTTTAGACAGAAAGAAGGTCTTGATTATTTTGACACATATTCGCCAGTGACTAGGATTACATCAATTCGAATGTTAATTATCTTAATTGCAGTATACGGTCTTGAAATCCATCAAATGGATGTGAAAACTGCCTTCTTAAATGGAGAGCTGGAAGAAGAGATTTACATGGAACAACCTGAGGGTTTTGTAGTTCCCAGTAAAGAAAAGAAAGTATGCAAACTTGTTAAGTCACTTTATGGACTAAAACAAGCACAGAAACAATGGCATGCAAAATTTGATCAAATCATGTTGGCAAATTGATTTAAGATCAATGAATGTGATAAATGTGTCTACGTCAGGAAGTCATTGTATGCCTATATGTGGATGACATGATGATAATGAGCAAGGACATTGCTAATGTAAAAGCTACTAAGCGTATGCTCGCTAGTAAGTTTGCTATGAAAGATCTAGGAGTTGCCAATTTGATATTGGGAATTAAGATTCATAAAACTCCTAACGGTCTAGCATTGTCTCAATCTCATTACATTCGAAAGATACTTGAAAAGTTCAAGTACTTGAATTTCAAAAGGGCAAAGACTCCAACTGATGTGAACCTTAATCTTGCTAAGAATAAAGGTGAAAGTTAGTCTCAATTGGATTATGCCAGAGTATGGGGAAGTTTGATGTATGTCATGAACTGTACACGACCAGACATAGCCTGCGCTATAAGTAAACTGAGTCGATACACAAGCAATCCCAATCAACATCATTGGATGGAAATGAAGAGAGTTTTGAGGTACTTAGATGACACTCAAAACTATGCTTTGTATTACAACAAATATCCAGCAGTTGTTGAAGGATATAGTGATGCAAATTGGATTACTGGATCAACTGAAACGAAATCCACGGTGGATATGTTTTCACTATTGGTGGAGGAGCAATATCTTGGAATTCTTCCAAACAAACATATATAGCTCGCTCTACAATGGAGTCTGAATTCATCGCCTTAGATAAGGCAGGTGAGAAGCTGAATGGCTTCGGAATTTCTTAGAAGATATTCCATTTTGACCCAAACCAATGGCCCCTATATGCATACACTGCGATAGTCAAGCTGCAATAGGAAGGGCTGGAAGCGTTATGTATAACGGGAAGTCTCGTCACATACGACGAAGAGATAACTCTGTTAGACAACTATTTTCTAGTGAAATTATCACAATTGACTATGTAAAGTCAAAGGATAATGTGTCGAATCCACTTACAAAAGGCCTAACTAGAGAGGGAGTTGAGAGATCATCGACGGAAATGGGACTATGGCCGAGAACAAGTCATCGTGGCGGTAACTTTACCTAGAAGACTGGAGATCCCAAGATCTAGGTTCAAGAAGATCAAACAAAGTCATAGATGACAGTTCAACATTGTCAAAATTTATTTTATGGTCAATTCTCATGATGAGACAATGTTCAGTAACCAGGATAACGGCGTAAGGACTTTTTAATGGTTTCTAAGTTTGATACATGGTATATCAAATAGTGTATCTACGGGATAACAAAGTTAGAAACCACCTATGTAAGTGTGAAGTATAAGCCGCTTCAAGGAGAATCCGGTAAGGCCAGTTCTATAAGCACTAATTAACCAAGACGTGTTCATGGCTGAAACGAACAAAACAATAAGAACCAAAAACAGTTCAAGGGTTGATTGTGTGACTTATGTTGTCTAGGTATACACCAAAGCTCGACGGTTCAAAGATATCAAATCTACCGATCGATCGAGTATATCCGATATATGTTCACTACGGAAAGTTTAAAGGAAAAACTACTTATCCAGGTGCGATTAACCCTTACTTACGAGACACACAAGTTTTTCATGCATACGTTTTAACAATAGCCATTCCCCATTCATGTGGGGGATTGTTGGGTTTTAGCAAGGTGTGAATGGAAAATAAGAAGAAAAAGTGGGGGAACCAATTTGGAGGGAAAATGAAAAGTCATTTCAAATGAAAAGTCTTTGAAGATGAAAAGTCATTTCTTCCATATTGGTAGAAGAAAGGAAAATTGTTGTCCTTATATTAGGAAACACTTCCTTTAGTTCTTAAAGGGTTAAGAAGAAGGTGCCCCTCGCGCCGTCGCTCGTCGCTCGCTCTGCTTTGGATTTGGATTTGGCAAATGATGTGATTGATTGATAATATTTTTGGACAAAATTTATTTAATCAATCTCATTAATTGATTTCGTTTCTCTTATAAATTAATTCAGAATGTTAGTTAATTAACATAATTAATTTCGCGTAACGGAATTATTTAAAATTCGCGCGTAACGGTAAAGTCGTCTGAAGGGATATGTTTCTTCCAAAAAGATGTTATTTTTCCCAAATGACACAACGTTCTGGAAAGACATGTCTGAACAGATACGTTCACACCATGGTCCGAACAGACGCGTTCCTTGCTGCAAGTGGCTATAAATAAAGAGTCTTTTTCCTTTTTTCAACACTGAAATTTTTTCCTCTCTGCATACATTTTCTTACAAAAACTAAATTGTCGATCAACTTAGTCTGTGTGTGCTCTCGTTGATGTTCTTGCGTTCGCTGAAATTAGTGAAGTTTGAGGTACTGCTACTTCTCTAATAGTTAATCCGTTTTATCTTGGGAGGAATTAATTTATAACCTCGGGTACTTGAGGGGATTAAATTTCTTAAGAAAACACAGTGGGTTCTGTGGACTCGGATTTTTATTTTCTGTTTGTTTCATCTTTTTTTCTGTTTCTGTTTTTCCTAACCTAAATACAGGAGATAACATATAATATAACCAACTTTGCGATAAAATACTTGCTTAATTAAGTAATAATAGTAATATCTAGAAAATAGTAAAATTATGAGTCTCTAGAAATATTATAATATAAAATTAAAGTAATTAAATATTTTAATACCTCAAAAGAATAACCTCACAAAATCATTAAAAAAAAATTATTCAAAGTGTTTTCCTAACCTAACTTTCTTACAAAATACAATTACTCAGAAAAAGGAAACAAACGCAACTAATTCTTTTCAAATTGGCGACTTTAAAATGAAGAAATGACTCTCCTTTTATAGTAGCAAAACTTTGGACTCCAAATTATATAATAAGAACAAAATAAATGGTCAATTTTTCTCTACCATATAATCACTTTTAACTCCAAAAAATACTTATGACCAAGTAAATTGTCACATGCCAAATAAGGCATGAAGTGGCCAACTAATTAAAGGTGAGAACCAAACTATCACTTTACCAAACTTTTTATCCATCCTTTCCCCAACAGGTTTTACATGGATTGTGTCTAAAATTAGGGTGGTTTTTAATTTTTGTTTCTTGAATTTGTGATTTTTAATTTTTGTTTATTATATTCGTTTAGTAAAAAAATTTGGACAAAAATATTCTTAACTATAGTTTAAATAATTTTGCAAGGAAATTCTTTTAGGTCTTTAAGGCATAATTTTTTATTTGCAAGACAGTTATAATTTGTGCTACTAAACTTATATCCTTAAAATTATCTTATAATTATTGAATTTTATTTATGTCGAATAGACTAATGAATAAGTTGAAAAATGATCAACTTTCTTTTTAATTATATCAATAAATAAAGAGAGAAATATATAAAATATCATTATATATTTTTTAAATTGAAACAAATCGACAATACTCAAATCAATGAATAAAATTATATTTGATTTTGTTTAGTTTTAATATTTAAAACATCAATTAAATCAGCTTGATTTTGATTTTACCCCATAATCGATCCAAATCGAATTATAAAACACCCCTAATTATATTCTATTTTTAAAAAAATGAGTGATATTTTTACCTTTTCATTTTGTTTTAAAATAAATAGTGTTTCACATAATTAAGGAGACATTTCCTTATTTAAATAAAAAAGAAATTTCTAAATAGTTATGTATATATTGTTCAATATATTTAGGGTAAGTTAGTAAAAATACATCTTACTTTTTAGAAATGAACATAATAACAATAATATACAAGTGAGATTTTACAATTGGGATCTAGAGAAGGTATAGTGTAAAGCATATTTAGATTCCGCCATTGAAATCTAGAGAAGGTAAAGTGTACGCATATTTATCACTATTTCAGAGCTAGAAATTCTATTTCCGAGAGACCCTTAACTCTGAATAAAGGAAATAAAAAATAAAAACAAATTAAAGGGTATACCATAATTAAAAACACCATTTATTTATAGTGGCGATCTCTCGGATAAAAGTTGGTCATCTTTGTCGCCATTAGCCACACCAAAAAGGCAAACTAATCAACCACTTTTTTATTTAATATATTGCTCCATCGGAATAAAGGGGAAAAAAATGGAACCTCTTCTCTTGACGGTTGTTGCCGCCTGTCTGTCCAACCGTTGCCGGTGATCTTTCATCGTCGAGATTCCAGAAGCTAACAACTTTCGATTTTCTCTCCATCCTCACAACTGAGATAAACTCTATCGTCCATTTTGAAATCTCGATTGTAACACTAATTGTAGCATTTCGTTTGAGGAAAATGGCAACTGCACAGAGTGATTCTCCTCGAGTTTTCTGTATCGGAACAGCTGATACTAAATTCGACGAGCTTTGTTTCCTCTCCGAATATGTGAGATCCAGTCTTAACAGCTTCTCCAATAAATCCTCATTCAAGGTTTGTTAAATACTATACATTACCTTTTTCGCTTTCGCTTCTTTGTAAATTGCTGAAAAATCGACTGATGTTTAATTACGAATTTGATATTGTTCACAATGTAAATTAAAATGTTAGTACGAGACGTCGTAGCTTCTGAACTGCAAAAATAGACGGCGAGAATATATATGCTGTTTTCAGTTGTTGAAACATTGACGAGAAGGATTTAAGTTGTAAACGTAAAAATAACTTTACAGTTCCGGCAGATACTTACCGTGTTGTAGGCAGTTACTTGAGAACTATTGATCGTGAAGTCAACTAAAAATTGTACTATTTGCAAACATATACAGTAAGTTGGATCGTAAGTGGAATACTTTGCTGTAGAACATTTTTTATTCTTTTGACTTGTGTTGCTCGGACTCTTCAAAGATGCTGCTAGGTGCTTGTCGGATCCTTATCCTTTGGAGGATCTGGAGCATGTGTGGCAACAATTTTGGAGAGTCTGAGCAACTTAGCCTTTGATCGATACCTTATACATGTACATGGCGATTTATAGGTAGGAGTGACAGTTGTTGATGTCTCAACCAGCCTAAAGGAGACAAATAGTTGTGCTGATTTTGATTTTGTACCGAGGAAGGATGTGCTGTCATGCTATGCACGAGGGGGAGAATCTGTGGTCCAGTTTTCAGAGGATAGAGGCCAAGCTATTGCAATCATGAATAAAGCTCTTGAAACTTTCCTAAGTAAAGCTCATAGTGAACAGATTCTTGCTGGAGTGATTGGCCTTGGGGGTAGTGGAGGAACCTCTCTATTGTCATCTGCCTTCCGATCTCTTCCAATTGGGATCCCAAAAGTTATAATATCTACAGTTGCCAGTGGTCAAACTGAATCTTATATTGGAACATCAGACTTGGTATTGTTTCCTTCAGTTGTAGATATTTGTGGGATTAACAATGTTAGTAAGGTTGTTCTATCTAATGCGGGTGCGGCATTTGCTGGAATGGTGGTTGGAAGGCTTGAAAGTTCAAAAGAGCATAGTATCACTAATGGAAAGTTTACAATTGGCGTAACTATGTTTGGGGTTACAACTCCTTGTGTTACTGCTGTCAAAGAAAGATTAGCGAAAGAAGAATATGAGACTTTGGTTTTCCACGCCACGGGTGTCGGGGGCAGGGCCATGGAGGATCTTGTTAGAGGAGGTTTTATTCAGGTAATCGTGTTGCTCTATGACTACTAATGGTTTCAGTGGTACATAAATAGACAAGGTATTGATATTTCCTATTTTCCCTTATAGTGAGCTTTAAAGTCCTAAAATTGAAACTTCTATGGACCAATAAATCCTCTGTTCCTAACAATCCTAAAAGTACTAAAATTTATTTACATTATGTAGTATATTGTTTCAAATCCCTGTTTCATTATTGAGCCATTTGACATCTTATAATATAAAAATACCATCTGATTTAATCATAACAATTTATTTTATTTAAATATATAAGTAAGAACAACGATGATACTAATGGTAATAGTACTGACAAGCTAAGCAATTGTGGTTAGTCATTCTCTTGGACATTCATGTATTGCTTTGAATGGTTTAAACTTCTTTAATAATTAATTATAACATAGAATTATTTCCCATTTATATATAGTAATTCATATTTAATTTTCTGATTCCTAGAGTTTATTCTTCATTTCAAATCCAGAGTGTTCCATTTTTAACCGATAAACCAGAGCAAATAATTTGTTTATTTTTATATCTTCATTCCAATTTGGTGTTGTCGTTGTCGTCACCATCTTCGCTATTATGATTATGGTAAACTAATTTATATTTGTTACCCTTCGCATATTATCTTAATGAGATTGGATAATAAGAATAGATGCTTTCAATATAAACTATCTAAAATTACAGTCATTATTATTCTAACTACTGTTTCGTTAATTTTAAATGGTTATACATCTTATTCATAATCAATTGAGCTAGAGTACACTTGGAATATACTATAATGCAGCATTCAGGAACTATAAGGAGTTGGTATGAGAAGTAGGATTTAATGGTCTGTAAAACTTTTACTAGGTTTACAGTCTATTACAAAGGAAATAGGTATTATTTGCATGATGCATTGGCCTGGATGCAAAGCGCACCCTCATTAGTTCATTGCAATTGATCCTTGAAAACTACTGGTAGCATTCATTTCTAAGAAGGTAGAGGCTTGCAGTTTGTTCACTAAAATGGCTTGTCAAACATGTTACTGCTGTCTGAAGTATTACAGTATATATTTCTGGATAACGATTAATATCCATCTGTTACTGAACTTATTTTAGGGTGTGCTGGATATTACGACAACTGAGGTTGCAGATTACGTAGTTGGAGGAGTAATGGCATGTGATAGTTCCCGATTTGATGCAATAATAGAGAAGAAAATTCCTTTGGTTCTGAGTGTGGGAGCACTGGATATGGTGAATTTTGGTCCTAAAACTACCATACCTCCTGAGTTTCAGCAAAGAAAGATTCATGAACATAATGAGCAGGTGATTCATCTTTTCATTTTGCTCCTTGTTTGTCTCTTAAGAGAATTACGTAAGATATTGAGCAATAGTATTATCTAAAAGATAATGTTGGAACACTTACCATTCACAGTCTGACAATTATGTGGTCGTGAAAAGAAGTAGTGTGTTTGATGTCATCTTGCACAACTTAGAACAAGTAGAGATAGCTAACCATTCGAAAACCATCTCAGGACGTCATGCTTTTGTCATCATAAGGAGATATTTTACCATACTTTTGGAATTTTTTTGAATTGTGTCGTGACTGTACAATTAAGCATATGGGTTTCAATTTGATAAACTATCAAAAAAGTATTTGAGGTGTGCCTTTTGAGTTAAATTAATGGAATGCTATGTTACAGGTTTCCCTAATGCGTACTACAGTATGTGAAAATAAGAAATTTGCTGCATTTATAGCAGAAAAGTTGAACAAGGCATCATCAAGTGTATGTGTTTGCTTGCCAGAGAAAGGTGTGTCTGCATTGGATGCACCGGGTAAAGACTTTTATGATCCTGAGGCAACTAGTTGTCTTACACATGAGCTACAGATGCTTCTTGAAAATAATGAACGCTGTCAGGTACCACAATTATTTGTAAGGAAGAGGATGGCAGCTTATGATGTTACATTCCACTGCAAAACTCAACTCAGATAATTGAAATGTTTGTTCACTGATAGGTTAAGGTCTTTCCTTACCATATCAATGATGTGGAGTTTGCAAATGCTTTAGTTGATTCATTCTTGGAAATCTCTCCGAAATCTAGACACGTTGAATGTCAGCCAGCTGAGTCCAAATCTATCCAAGACATTCAGAATGATAATGCTGTTCTTCAGAAATATCCCTCATGCAACGGAAAAAACTTTTCTCGCCTGAATGACTTTCCAAATGCAAAACCAGGTGACGATTCTTCCTAAATATCAAGGCTGATAATTGCCATCCTAATGACATGGCAAATAAGCTTCTAGAAAATTACTGAACAGTTTCCACTATATGATTACTGCTAGTGAATCCAGGTTTCTTTTAACTTATTTACCAGTTCCCGCAGTAGTTATGGGCTGTTCACAATATTTTCTAGGTCTAACACAAAGCTTTCTTCTTATCTTTGCCAAAGCTCATGCACTTCCTATCTTTGACACCTACGTTGATTTAAGATGATAAGTGAAATAAAAGGTAAATATGTAAACCTTAGCTTGCCATAGAAGCCAACAAAATGAAAGATGATGAGAGTGCTTTATAACTTCTTAGCATGAAATATGGTTGATCTTATCCCAAGGATTATTTTTTTACCGATAGGTTGCTGGTTATGGGCTAGCTTGAAATGCCATACGATGGATTCTTGCCCTTCATTGTCATCATAATTATCTTGACTATTGTTTTGAGAATGTCTTGGAAATGGCATATACTGGCTCATCAACAGGGAAATGAATCTAACAGCTTCTCAGTTAATGGTTTTTCTTTTCTTCTTTTAATTTGTATGAAGACTTGATGAGAAGCCTAATCTTCCTTGAGCAGAAACTTTGCAGAAAAGAATTGTGATACTGCAGAAATTGAAAGATCAAATAAGTAAGGGCAAGCCTATTATTGGGGCTGGTGCTGGTACAGGTATTTCTGCTAAGTTTGAGGAAGCTGGTGGTGTAGATTTGATTGTCTTGTACAACTCAGGGCGCTTTAGGATGGCAGGAAGGGGATCCTTAGCTGGTCTATTGCCCTTTGCTGATGCAAATGCCATTGTACTTGAGATGGCCAACGAAGTATTGCCTGTAAGTCCTACTTGTTATGTGCTTCTTTAGTTCTTCCGAAAACCTTATAGACTTTTAGGCTCAGCTTCATCTCATTTATTCTTTGATTTTAGCTCGGGTTGGACTTGCACACGACTTTACTGTTCAAGTTAATACAACCTGCTGTCAAGCAAGTTCATGTTCGATTCAAAGGCTTAACAAATTGATAAAGCCCTACTTGACTCAACATGAACAAAGCACTAAGAACTACGAGCAGTTTGAAATTTCTACTGACAAGGAAACAAAGAATGCAGATCACTAAACCAAGACAGCCCTGCTCCCTGTACATAGACTAGAAGTAACCTCCAGTTGACATCCATAGTCCGATACATTAAAGCTGATCCATTTCATTTCTATGATTCTTGTCAGTACCACTTTCTTGGAGTAGAAATCTCAGTGTTGCCTCAAAAAGATACTCTCAGGAAATCCCAGCCAAATTTGCAGTAAGCTGTGGACACATCACTCCAGTGGTTGGTTAAAAATGAAAACAAATGTAGATAGAATGGCAACCAACTTCAATCCAGCTTGGGCTTTCAACAGCTTCTATAGTGTCAATTTTACATAGTTGGACTTCTCACACTTACTGAATTAAATGAGAAGCTACATAGTTGAGATGTCCGATTACATATTTAGAAAAATTAGAGGTTTAACTTTGTTCTGTAGAAGAATGACTAAACCCTACAGACCATATACTGGCTGGTCATCCGTAATTGTGAACTTTACTTTCTGCATTTGTCATAGGACAAAAATGCTCACAAGTTCAGGTATGGAACTTAAGTTATTTTCAATTTTCTTCAAAATCTCGAAGGTGGATTACAATATATTTACATAATTTTTCAGCATGTATTATACTTTTTCCGTATGAGTTCTGTTGCAAATAGTAACCATGATTGAGGTTTCTCATTATGTCCTTCATAGGGTGGTCCATTATCTAGAAAGTTTCTGAGTGATTACAAAACTTTTACTGCTAGCTCATTGAGATGTTTTGTCCATTTCTTATTTGAAAAGGAAGATTCTGTTTCTTTCTCCTTCCTCAGATATATTCTTACCTTCCAGAATTGTGGCTTAGTGTCTATCGACATTGAAATCTTCAGGTCGTTAAGGAAGTGGCAGTTCTGGCCGGAGTTTGTGCTACTGATCCTTTCCGCAGGATGGATAACTTCCTGAAGCAGTTGGAATCTGTTGGATTCTGTGGGGTGCAAAACTTTCCAACTGTTGGTCTATTTGATGGTAACTTTAGACAAAATTTGGAAGAGACTGGAATGGGTTATGGGTATGTCTACAGTAGATATGTTTTAGTAAGACTAAACTTATATCCTTCTAATTGTAAGAAGACGGTTTCTTAAAGACGAACAAGATCATGATATCTTACTTTATATTCAGCTTGGAGGTTGAGATGATTGCAGCAGCTCACAGGATGGGCCTTTTGACAACCCCATATGCTTTCTGCCCAGATGAAGCCGTTGCTATGGCAGAAGCTGGTGCCGATATCATAGTGGCCCATATGGGGCTTACAACATCTGGTTCAATTGGTGCAAAAACAGCTGTCTCATTGGAGGAAAGTGTAACTTGTGTCCAAGCTATTGCAGATGCTACTCATAGGATAAATCCTGATGCAATTGTGCTCTGCCATGGAGGTAATCCACGAAACCTAAAGTAACTAGAAAATTGTAAGGAAAAAAAGAAGAAGAAAGACAATGACTGGGTCAAGTCTTTGTTGTTAATGTAGCCAACTAAAGCAAACTCTCTGCCAAATTCCAGGTTCAGCTAAAATAATTTGACAACTAAGCAGTACTCTGATGGTGTACACTGTACCAAATGAGTTCACTGGCTTCATTAATTTTGTAGTCATTTTGTCTTAATTCCTTGGCGTGTAAAGAATAAGTTAGGTAGATTACTGAAAGCTTAAGCATGTGTGTGAGCTGCTTCTCATAGCACTTGCGCGGATTCTCATATAATGTTATTATTTTCAATGTCCTACCCCAATGTTTACGGGTATAAATCCTAAGGTAGTTGCCTAATTTATATTACACCATTTAGTTAGTGCACTAGTACGAATTATATATGTGATAATATATATGAACCTAGAGACTCTAACAAAAGAAACATTTTGTCAAGTGGTGAAGATTGATATTCTACTGTCTTTCTTGAATGGTTCATGTGTGTGTAGCAGTCCACATAACTTTAGCATTGATTCCCCGCAGTTTCTGCATTGTCTCATAAATTATGACCAGGAAAACAAATGCTGGTTGAAACTTTTGGATTTACAGTTTATTGTTTATTTCCCTTAAAATTTGTACATAACATATTTCCTACAACATATTTTCTGGTTTTCTTCCATATTATTTGTGAGTAGACATTTATTTTTTTAGAGGTACGTTGATGTTAAGTTCTTGGTACTCCTTTGAATTTGTGCTTTTCTGGGTCCTGATATGTACATTCAATTTCTTTATGAAACAATGAGAGTGTGTTTTTATTTGCTTTCTTATAACTAGAAAATTGTATGATTCAAACATTTATTTTGCTTTCCCTAGCAAGAGAAAATATTGTTTTATGATGGATGGCAATAGATATTACGGCGTAATTTTCACTCTAAATGAAGTTCGATCTCATTCAGGCAATGAATGAGGCTGTTCTCTTTTGTTTGTATCTTTTTCTCTCTTCTTTAGTATATCCATGACATTTTTTATTCTCACATAATATATTTGCTTGTTAAGTAGATAAGGGCATTTACTATCATTTTGTAACCCAGCATTTTTCTTGACATTTTAATCTTGTTCAAAAGCAATAATGTTCTTTTTCTGACAGACGATCCATGAAGTCTAATTTGGAACAAAATTTTAAGTTGTCAAACAAATACTTGTAGTTATAATTTTACATTTATCTGTGTAAGATAACATAGGAGGAAGTTTATTTTCTGCTTGACAAGTTTTTGTATCGTCAATTCTTTAGTCTTTATTATGACGACACGTTCTTTTCTTCTCCTTGTGATTTATTTATGTCGCTAAAGCGAAGAATCTTTGCTCTATTTGCAGGCCCTATATCTTCCCCTGAAGAAGCAGCATATGTACTGAAGAGAACCAGAGGAGTTCATGGATTTTATGGCGCTTCAAGCATGGAAAGACTACCTGTTGAGCAAGCTATAACTGCAACTGTCCAGCAGTACAAGTCTATTTCTATGGAGTGAGATGCAGTGGATTTAGCTTCTTTAAATGTCCGAGCCTATATGTATGATCTTCACCTCTTTCTTTATATATTACTCTCGGTCTCCTGACTTTTGAAAGAAATTTGTAGTAACCTGAGAATGATGATGCATACAATAGGCCCTTGGGGTCGGGCCCTTCCCTGGACCCTTGGCATAGCGGGAGCTTTAGTGCACCAGGCTGCCCCTCTCCCTCTGAGATTAATGATGCAGATCATAAGCATTAGCTCTTTTTTGTTTGAATGTTGTGTTAATATGCCAATGAAGCTTTCTCCAATTATTTTTTACACATTCACGAGGGTAAATTATCTTTCTTTATATTCAAGTTCTTATTTATCTTCAGACAAAGGGAAGTACACATGGATGGACAGAGTGTTATTCTGATCACGTCCGGGGCTCCTCTGTACTCATCTAGCAACTTAAAACACTACAGCACTGCAGCTGCCCTTGTTATCTGTCCATATGGTATCAATTTCAACAAGTTATCCATGATCTTTTCATCGTCAACCTTTTACATTGGTTGAATGTGACTCCATCTGCAGCATGGACTGCATGAAGTTTCGTTATGTTCGTTTCCATTGAGCAACGTATAATTATCCTCCCTCTTCCATAATATTTTTTTTCAGTATGTTTTCATGGTAGATGGGAAATTCTCCTACATCGGAGCACCCTTGGCCTTCAGGCTTCAACTACTTACAATTTCTAAGTTTTGTCACCGATTTATTGTTCTGCATGCAGAAGTCAACTCTACCTTCGGGTACCAGATGTAGTGTTGCGGCACTAGGTTCGTGATCATCTGAACCCAATTTCATGTGTACAAAATTCACTTAAGTTGCAACTAATAGTATGTACGTACCCATAATATACTTTAAAGGTTGAACCTATAGCTATTAAATTATAAATCCGCCTCTTGCTTTACTCTGGTACCTTATCCTGACTTGAAATGGTGGACGGTGGCAGAAACTTCGCTGCAGTTTCTCATTTTTCTTATGTTAAAATGGCTATACTCGAGTTGGCATAATGGAAAACTTCCTTATTAAAATGTGAATGGGGATATGTAGAATCTTCAAAGTCCACCCAGTCTTGAGCAATAACACTTGCTCTCCACGGTTCCAAAAGTCTTCACACGTTTTGTTTATTTCACATCTTTTTTTTTTTTTTTATACTATAAATTAACACTTCCCCTTTAGCCATTGCTTACATCCCATCAAACCAGTTTTCCCTCTCCTGCACCCTCAATAATAAAAATCTTGAATATCCTCAGCCACAGAGTGACACGTTCCTCTTTGGGAACATGTCTTCTTCAGCAGAATCGAAAATGGCACTTGCCAGGACTGTTTTATCTACAGTAGGCTCTGTCGCTGCAACAACCATGGTTGTTCGGACGGTTGCAAATGAGTTGCTGCCGCCAGAATTGTATGATTATCTCTTCTTTGGCCTCAAAAACCTCTTCAGCAGGTTCTCAAATCAGCTAACAATGGTAATTGACGAATTTGATGGCTTGGTCAACAATGAAATCTACGAAGCAGCTGAAATGTACTTGGGTAACAAGTTGTCAACCAACACCAGGCGAGTCAAAATCAGCAAACCTGAGAAGGAGAAACAGTTCAACATAACATTGGAACGCGACGAGGAGGTGACAGATGTTTACAGTGGGCAGAAATTCCAGTGGGTTTGGCTTAGCAAAAAAGTAGAGTCTAGAGACTTTTATAATCCCAGAAGCATGAATTCCACTTTAAGATCTGAGGTCAGATCCTTTGAGCTCACATTTCACAAGAAAAACAAGGACCTTGTCCTTAATTCATACTTGCCTTACATCATAGAAGAAGCAAAACTGAAAAAACTTGAGAACAGGGCAATCAAGATTCACACTGTGGATTACCAATGCATTTATAATTTACATGATATATGGGAGGCGATTAATCTTGATCACCCGGCAACCTTTGAGACTCTGGCAATGGATTTAGAGCTGAAAGACAAAATTGTAAAGGATTTAGATAGATTTGTGAAGAGAAAAGATTATTATAGGAAAGTAGGGAAAGCGTGGAAAAGAGGGTACTTGATGTATGGCCCTCCAGGGACAGGAAAATCCAGTTTGATCGCCGCCATGGCTAATTATTTGAACTTTGATATATATGATTTGGAGTTGACTGAGGTGATGAGAAACTCTGATTTAAGACGGCTGCTTGTGGCCACGGCTAACAAGTCCATCTTGGTGGTCGAAGACATTGACTGTACCATTGATTTGCAAAATAATTTGGCTAATCGAACAAATGATTCTCCTCCAGATGGTTCTAATCAACAAGAAACCAAGGTAAGTCCCTTTGATTTTTAGCTTTTTTTTCCTTGTCGCATTTCGCTTCCAGCACTAAGCTTAAAGGAAAATTGATGACAGATTTGATTTTTCAGATGGTCACTCAACTACTAGCTATTATCTCATAATATCACTTTTTTTGTTGAAGAAAATAGGAATCATGAAAAAAGCCGACTTTCTGAGATAATAACTATTAGTTGAATGTTCATACTAGAAATATTGATTAGGTAGTTGTAGACATAATTAAACAAGTGTACTGCAAGAAATAGAATGAAGAATGTCTGTTTTCTGTTTTTTTACCATTGCAGGTAACATTATCTGGTTTATTGAATTTCATTGATGGATTATGGTCGAGTTGTGGAGACGAAAGGATCATAATTTTCACAACAAATCACATAGAAAAGCTTGACCCTGCATTGTTAAGGCCTGGCAGGATGGACATGCACATTCATTTGTCATATTGTACTCCCAGTGGCTTCAAACTTCTTGCTGCTAATTACCTGGAAACTAGAGAGCACAAATTGTTCAAACAAATTGAAGAACTCATAGAGACTGCGATGGTGACGCCAGCCGAAGTGGCTGAGCAACTGTTGAAGGAAGATGAGGTTAATGATTCACTTAATGGCTTAATTAGTTTTCTACACGTAAAGATTAAGGAAAAAGAAGATGCCAAGTCTAAGAAAGTAGAGGCAACACAAGTGGAGACAAATGAGAAGAAGGGAAGTGATGAAAAAGGAATTGAAGAAAACTTAGAAGAAAAAAAAATTACTAAATGAGAAGTTAAAGCCACAAAGAGAGTTGGCTCTATCTAACATGTCAATGTTTGGATAATACGTAGCAAGATTTTGTTCGATTAACATTACTATTTAAATTCAAAATTTAATAACACTTATATAATCAACAACAAAAAAATACAATCGTTTTCTTAGTTGTAACCTTTCATTTAGAAGTCAATTTTTAATTAGATCAGTTGTTTTCACCATTATATATTATAGGAAAAACTACATAATTAGACACATTTCACTACCATATATACTATTATTACCTATACTTTCAAAATGTACGTATCTTACCACTAATTAAGAGTTTCCTACGTATCTTACACTTAGATACATGTATTTTTGCTACCAGATACACAAAAATAGGGAGAGAGGTGAGCGAGATTCATATTCATCGCAGATACATGCAAATCACACTAGATACAAACTAGATACACGTATTTGTATGTATCTAGAGTGATTCACATGTATCTGAGATATCAGATACTTGGGAGAGTTGCGAGCGAGATGAGAAAGAGGCGAGCAAGATTTGTTATACTGTATATCCCAAATACATGTGAATCCACTTGGATACAATGTATATAAAACAAATTATACCTAAATTTGACCTCATGTATCCGAAATACATGTATCTAAACGTATCTGAAGGCACCAAAAATCTGGTAAGCTACGTAATATTACAAACTAGTGTATATCTAAATTATTAGCTCCTAAACTAGGGGGATTTTTATTTAACTTGGGCAAAGATAATTTTTATTGATTAATGAAATGAAGTCTATGGTTGTGCATCACCTTATAATATCGATTCTCTCATAACATGAAATAAGAAAACTGACAGTTTTGAAAAATAATAATTAGTATACAATAGATAAAATTAGGGGTGTTCACGGTTTGGATAAAAACCGATCCAAACCGAAAAACCGAATCAAACCAATAAAATAAAACCGATTTTATTTGGGTTTGGTTTAGTTTGGTTTTAGATTTTTGAAACCGATAGTATTTGGTTTGGTTTGGTTATGGTTTTATTCGAAAAAATCGAAGAAATAACCGAACCTAACCGATAAATTATATACATATATTTTATTAATATACATACTTAATATATTATTTTTATAAACAATTTTAAAGATCTTATACATATTTTCATTAAAATTTCTTTATAATTTACTTATTGAAAGCAAAAATTCTCAAGATGAAACATTTATCTTATTGATTTCATGTATATGAGTGTCTATAACAATTCTTTGTGGGACTGAAAATGTTATTGTCTCTTCCTTCTAGGCCAATATAGTGAATTTTAAAACTTTATTGATAGTAAATTTAGTGATCGAATAACTATTTTCCATTTTGAATGGATTGTTGTCAATTTTTTCACATTTTGAATGAATTGTTTCTTTTATTTTTGTGTATGGTTAATAACCGAATAACCGAACCAAACCAAACCAAACTGAAACCGATAACCACCAAACCGATAAATGTATATTATATTTGCTTTGGTTTGGTTTTGATAATTTTAAAACCGATTAAGTTGATTTGGTTTTGGTTTTGACCAATAACCGATCCAAACCGACCCGTGAACACCCCTAGATAAAATCATCAAAATAGAAGTCTTCTGTCACATAATAATCAAAAACAAAAAAAAAGTAAAAGGTGTCTTGATTATACATAATCAAATACTAAATGAGTAATTTTGGAGAGATCACGCTTTCTGAATAAGTAATTGCTTTTGAATGGCACGGGACCATATGCATGCAGCCTAATCCAAATGGTTCTTTGGATGTCCTAAGTGGATGGTGTTCGTAGCTAAGTAGCAATTCACCATCGTCAAACATATGTAGCGGTCTTTTTAAAGTCATACCTGTCTCTTGTATAGTATACAATTGAATCCAAGATTCCTCGATACCATACTCCTTCATTACCACAACTTACAAGTAGTCTCCTCGAAAAGAATATGAGCATAATAAAAGCAAAGCATTTCTCTTAATACTGCAACTCCATATTTGCAAATCTAATCATCAAATATTTTTCTCATTGGCTCTAGCAATTGTATCTTTCCGCACACCTTATTTGAAATACTAAGTGAAACTACACAAGGTTTTTTGTGGAAACCGACCTAATGAAATGCTCCATGTATAAATGCAAAAGGATCATGAGTAACTCTATACATAGGAAGTTAGTCAATTCTATTATATACTTAATACATTTCTCCAACAACCACTTTTTAGCATTAGAATTTCCACGGTGAAACTTAAGGATCTTGTAGTCATCATTAATTGTGTCATATCTCAATCCGAAAGTAGGCAACCCTTTTTTAGTTTTTGAATATGGAAGTTTAGGTTTCCAAAGCAAAAGACATCCGTCAATTAAGAGAAGAACCAACCCATTGCAAGAACAACACCCTTTGAACACTTTTTTGTACTTTGGTGGTTCATGGTTTCTAGGACAAACAAGTTCTTCTATATCCTCAACTAGTTGAGCCGATTAAAAAGGAGAACAATACAAACTAGTATGAAATTTATTTGTATCGATCATTGTAGCACCCAGAGGCGAACAGGATTTGAAGTTACCGGGAGCACTTTCAAGATTCGAACTCAAGACATTGAGCTCTAATGTTCGGCCTCTAATCAACCGCACTAAGATCATTTTTGTTTATTTGGGTGCACATTTAAATATATTGAGCTCTAATGTTCGGCCTCACGGGTGCATGTGGGTCCGCCTCTGGTAGCACCATTGGCCAAGAAGAATCTTTTTGAAATTCATCGCATGTCTTTGATGCTTCATCTTAAAGTAAGGTTCACAGATTATTGTCTTCCATAATTTTGAAACACATTTAAATCGCAGAATAGACCGTACAGATAACCTGCTAAGGATGTCCATAATAATTTCGTCTTGGAAGTGAATTGTCATGGCCTAGATAAGACAAGGGTTTGAGATGTTAACTCTTTCAATCTAACAACAAAATCCGATCAAATTAAGCTCAAGTGAAATCAAAGCAAACTTACCTGATGATCATCATCATCCATCAGCTTTCTTTTCTTTGACTGACTTTCCTCTGCAAATTCAAAACTGTGGTTACGCCCAATTTTGAACCATAGATAAAAGAGGGCTCTAATATTGATATCGAACACGGAATAAAAAATCAAAAAAATAGATAAAAGCATCTACCTTTGCAGATTTGAACAGATTTCTTCTTTCTCTGTGGCATCGTTGAGCTTCGAGATTCGGGCTGCTAATTTAATAAAGCTCCACAGTTAACTTAGTAGCCTTCACTTTCAATTCCAAAATTGTGAGTGAACAAAAAGATGGGAACCCTATATATTATCGGGAAATTTTTTTGGTGGACACAAAAAGGTAGTGTAATTTACCTATAATAACAAATTAACAATGATATTTAGTTTATCAAAAATACTCTCTTTTTTATGGGATAAGCCACATAGCCCTTAGATTATGATTAAAATCTTAATTAAACTAAGCCTTTTTTATATTTAATTTTGTACATTTTTTTGGTTTATGTGTCATTCAAACATCTCTCACGCAAATCAACAACTATGTGGAGTCATTAAGTGTGCCACGCAAGTCAAAAAATGTATAAAATTACAAAAAAAATGAATTCAAAATAATAAGACCTTAATTTAGTTGAGATGTGTCTAAGATTTTAATTATAATCTAGACAAATACTTGTGTCTTATCCCATTTTTTATACCAAAATTGTTGAAATAGTGTAATGCGTTGGGTCCTTCGGCTATTTAATTCCTAAATTAAAGCATAAATGTAGAGAAAATTCATAAATAGTCCCTTGTCTAACGTTTTAAGTATTTAAAAATTGTCATGTTTGATTATTTTAATATACATTTACTGATTTAAGTATTCAAAATTTTATTAGATTTAGTCTCTGTCAATTTAATATAAATATCTTCGACCAATATTAGTGAAATTCATGCCTTTATGAAATTAATTTTTTTAACTCATTTTTTCAATTATTTTACTCTTTCCGCTACTTTTTCTTCAAATTACTCTTTTGAACTCTAACTTCAACGATTCAAAATAAAATTCAGGAGAAAAAAAGATATAAGTCATAATTTTATTTAATGGAGGACAAAACGAAGCATATTATTGATGCTAATGACTTGAATATGATATCTTCCCTTCTTTAGCATAATAGTGCATTTCACAAGTCGTCATATAATTAGTTTTCCCTATTAAACATGGTTATAGGATTTCTATTTTCAACCAATATATGACTTACAAATGTTTGAGCTTTCATTTCATCCCCCTCAATGTGTTTCACACCCTTCATCTTGTTAAGATCTTAGTCTATGAATCTACAAGATTCAACTGAATTAGTATTAATGGTATATCATTGATGAAATCAGATTCAACTGAATTAGTATTAATGGTATATCATTGATTAAAATGATTTCATAATATTGTGTTTCTCCTCATGAATCTGAATTTACCGTTATATATAATAACGAGCTTGTACTCTACCAATAATATTGGAACTATCACAATTCATCAAAAAACAAAAAACAAAAAAGATCTCAAAACAAAGTGATTGATATAATAAATCAATTTCACTTTTTCACTAATTGAAATTAAAATAATAAACTCAACCTCAAAAGTAGAGTTAGTTATAATAATTTTTTATTTCCAATAAATAGCACTAAATTTTTTTTATCTGGTTTGTTTGTTCATGCTAAGTACTTCTATTATATTCGCAATATCATGTCAAGTACAATCAATCAAATATCTCATATACTTTTATTATTAGATTAGCATATTTCTTTTTACTTGTCACACCATTTTCACACAATTATATCAAAAATAGTTGCAAGACTCATACAATCAACAAATTGTATTTCACAATTTTTTTAATATAATGTGACTTGTCGAAAAAAATAGAATGCTGAACTTTTCTTTATAATGAATGATGAATAGAAAGAATATGAAATAGTAAATTGGTTAAATAAATTATCTAAGAGTTACCTAAGTTATAAGACATGATAAAGTAAAATAATGAACAAATTAAAAATTAGAGGTTATAAAATTATAGGATAAATTATCGTCATATTCAACCAGTAACTCATATGCAATTAGGCATAAAATGTCACGCATTAGGTGAGTAATTAGGCTTGTAATGTCCCACGAACAAACTGATATGCAACACACAATTTGGTTAACATTATTAAGAAATAAAAATATTTAAATCTTTATCCTTCACATCAAACGACCACTCAAAATGCTACTCCAACAAAATGTAAAGTAAAATATTTCAAATACTAAATATTTCACCCTTGTTGAGATAACTAAAATATCAACCAAAATTTATATTATAAGTGTTAAACTGTAGAATCTAAGTTGTATTCTTCAAAACACCAGATGCAGAACTAGAGATAAAAACTTGTTGCTTTACATTTCTTTTCAATCAAATCAGAATTATCTGTTTTTGTGTTAATCTCTTCCATTACAAATGCACTCTTTTATATATAAAGTGCACCGACTCATCTGTAACTAACACATGTGTAACACGTGCTCTTGCATAACAAACTTTATAACAAACTTCTAACTACCACTATCCACTTCTAATAAAGCAGCAGCTGATTTATTTAACTAACAGTAAGTAGTTCCTTTTGCTTCTTCTTCTTTGAATCTCAATACTCCCCCTCAAGCTGGTGGTTTAAACACATCTAACACACCAAGCTTGGACAATAAGAACTCATGTTGTCCTGTTGCAAGCCCTTTTTTCAGTATATCAGCTAACTGCATGTTGGAACAGACAAATTGAGGATCTATGAATCCAACCTTTACCTTGTCCCTAATGAAGTGACAGTTGATTTCAATATGCTTCGTCCTCTCATGAAATATGGGATTTCCTGCAATTTGAATAGCCGACTTACTATCTGAAAAAAGTTTAATGGGAACTGATATAGGCACATTCAACTCTTGCAGCAGCCCTGAAAGCCAAATCAATTCTGAGACTATTGCTGCCATGCTTCGATACTCTGCTTCAGCAGAGCTTCTACTCACAGTTTGTTGCTTTTTGGACTTCCAAGAAATCAAAGACTCTCCTAACTTTATCACATAACCAGTGACGGATCTCCTGGTGTTGGGACAAGAGGCCCAATCTGAGTCACAATACCCTGTCAAGTTTGTAATCTCACCCTTCTTCAGAAAAATACCAAGGCCCGGAGACTTTTTGATATATCTCACAATTCTAAGGGCTGCATCCCAATGTGACACTTTTGGATGTTGCATGAATTGGCTTAAAGTTTGAACTCCAAATGCTATGTCCGGCCTTGTTATTGTCAAGTAAATCAACTTCCCAATTAACTTCTGATGTGCTGTAACATCATCCAACTCAGGATCAGAACTGTTTCCTGTGTGTTGATCATCAGTCAAGCTAGTGAACTTGTGATTGAATTCAACAGGAGTATTGAATGGTTTTGCACCACTAAGACCTGTGTCAGCAATGAGTTGCAGTGCATATTTCCTTTGGTTTAGCAGGATTCCACCTTTGGATTGCATCACTTCTAAGCCCAAAAAATATCTCAACTTCCCTAAATCTTTCATCTTGAAATGTTGGTGTAATGTAGACTTAGCTTCAACAATCATCTTGGAGCTTGAGCCAGTGATCAACAAGTCATCAACATACACCAGAAGCACTACAATATCACCCCCATGCTTTCTGGTGAACATAGAATAGTCATGAGCACTTTGACTATAACCAGCTTCTAATAAAGCATCAGTGAATTTAATGTTCCATTGGTGAGAGGCTTGCTTCAAACCATATAGAGACTTTTGTAACTTGCATACTTGATTGTTCCCTTTTTTGTGAAAACCAAGAGGTAAGTTCATATAAACATCCTCATGCAGATCACCTTGTAGAAAAGCATTACTCACATCCATTTGACATAGGTCCCAGCCATAGGAAGCAGCTAAACTGATAATTGTCCTAACTGTTACCATTTTTGCAACCGGAGAGAGTCTCATTGTAGTCTAGTCCTTCCCTTTGGGTGTACCCTTTAGCCACTAATCTGGCTTTGAATCTGTCTACTGCACCATCAGACTTGTACTTGATTTTATACACCCATTTTGAGCCTATGGCCTTTGCACCTGGAGGAAGGTCTACAACGGTCCATGTATTGTTATCCTCCAGTGCCTTAATCTCATCTTGCATAGCTGAGAGCCATCTAGCATCTTGCGAAGCTTCCCTAAATGTTTGAGGTTCAAGTAAAGCTGAAAAAGATTGTACATAGGCCTGATAATTTTTGGACAGATGAGCATAGTGAACATGGTCAGTTATGGAATAAAGACTTGATTTAGGTGGAACAACATAATCTTTGCTCCAGATGGGAGGCTTGGATATCCTGCTGGTCTTTCTAGGTGCTGCAGGTGGAACTATATCTTCAACATGTGCCACTACATCTTCAACAGGATGCACAATATGTGTCTCTTGATGTAAAAGTTCAGGGTCCATTTCAACTTCAGGAACCTGTTCCATTGTCTCTGCAGCAAGAGGAGATTCAACAGAAGATAAATCTGAACCTTCTGGTGATATCCTTGATTGTGCAACATCAAGGAGTTCTGCATCTGTGATATGTTCTGAGGAAACACCTGCATCCTGTAGAAATGGTGAGAGTAAAGGGAAGGGGTTTTGTGACTTGTCCCCTTGAAAAGGAAAAATGTGTTCTCTGAAGGTCACATCCTTACTGATGAACACAGTTTTGGACACTAAGTCATATAATTTGTACCCTTTTTGTGTGGAAGAATATCCAAGAAAGACAGCCTTCTTGGCTCTTGCTGCAAATTTATCTCCTTTAGGCAATACTGTGGCAAAGCATAAGCAACCATATACCCTCAAATGATCAAGGTTAGGAGCCGTGTGATACATCATCTCATAGGGAGATTTTCCATTTAACAGAACAGTAGGCAATCTATTTATGAGATAAACAGCAGTCAATACACATGTGCCCCAAAATCTACTAGGTATCTGTGATTGAATCTTTAAAGCCCTCCCTATCTCTAAAATATGTTTGTGCTTTCTTTCAACAACACCATTTTGCTGAGGTGTGTATGGACAACTACTTTGATGGACTATTCCATGATCAAGCAACAAGTCAGTTATGCAAGTATTGAAAAACTCTGTACCATTGTCAGATCTAACAACTTTTATTCCAACACCAAACTGATTACAGACCATAAAGATAAAATTCTTCAAGACTACTACTACCTCTTTCTTAGACTGCAGCAACATAATCCAAGTGAATTTGCTGTAATCATCTACAACAGTCAAGAAGTAGTGTTTCCTATCATATGTAGGGTGTTTATGAGGCCCCCATACATCTAGATGAATCAACTCAAACAAACTAGTAGATTTAGAAGTACTAATTGGAAACTTTAACCTACATTGTTTAGCTAATGGACAAATCACACACTCTTGATGTACACCATCATCCACTTTATGCTTTAAAATCTTCATAACTTCTACAGAAGGATGTCCTAGCCTTAGATGCCACAGTCTCTGATTATCTTCAGCCTTGATAACAGCTCCAAAGATTGGTGTTATGTGATTTTTTAGGATATAGAGTCCATCAATTTCTCTACCAATCCCAATCACCTTCCCATTGGAGAGTTCCTGCAATACACACTGATTAGGATAGAAGGACACCACACAATTTGAATCCCTGGTGAGTTTGGAAACTGACAACAGATTGAATTTAAAATCAGGCACATGCAATACATTCTTCAAACAGTGATTTCCTAGAACCATTGCGTCTCCTGTATGTTCTATTTGTATTTTATTTCCGGTAGGGACCTGTACTTTATTGTTCCTGGATTGCTCTACTGATTTTGGCTCATTCAAAAGTGCTTCACAACATGTTACATGATGTGAAGCTCCTGAGTCAATTATCCACTCTACAGCAGGACAAATATCACTTCTTATAGTATTCATACCTGCTTGTGCATCGGCCTTGCAACTACCTGTTGGCTTAGGACACATCCTTTTCAGAGTTTCATTATAATCATCTCTAGTGAAATATCCACCTGGAAAGCTGAACTTCCTTTCTGCATCATTCTCTACCTCAACTGTGATATTATTGGCCTGTGGCTTGAAAACATCAGGTTGTCCCTTCCTCCTGCTTTTGAAGTCTGCCGGAAAACCTACTATCCTGTAGCAAGTTTCCTTTGTGTGCCCTTTATAATCACAATGCTCACATATGATTCCAGATCTCTTACCTTGAGATGATTGCCCTTGGTACTGTACTTGTGAATGATTATGTGAATACCTTCCTGGTCCCTGATTATTAGACACATTAGCATTTCTTCCTGCAAGCATAGTTAGTGGTTCTCCTCCTAAATCTGTACTTCCTAATTTCCTTTGGCTCTCTTCCTGTATAGCCATAGCATAGGCTTGATTAACAGTAGGCACATTCGAATTGAGTAGAATAGAACTTCTTACTTGAGCAAAGGTTTCATTCAACCCAATCAAAAATTGCAACAACCTTTGATGCCTAAGGTGCTCAACATAAGGCATTGATGTTTCGCAATCGCATGAAGGACTGGGCACCATTACGTCAATCTCATCCCAAATATCTCGCATCTTCGATTAGTAGCTTGTTACAGAGTCAGTTCCTTGTGTCAATACACTTATCTCTTTCCACAGGTAAAAAATCCTTGTTAGATTCGACTTGTCAAACCTCTCTTTGAAATCTTCCCAGATCCTCTTTGAACTCGAAGTGTAGACTATACTAGTCATTAGTTCTGGTGCAACAGTTGCACTAATCCACGACAGTACTACAGCATCACATCTTTCCCATTTGCCTAACATAACTCCTTTGTATGAACTCCTCACGCAGGTGCCATCCACAAATCCAAGTTTGTTTTTGACTAGTAGCGATATACGCATCGACCTGCTCCACAAACCATAATTCTCAGGGCCTGTGAGCTTCATCGGTATCAAAGCGACTCCGGGAACATCTGAAGCTTGTAGATGCAACTTATGATTGTGATCTGTCTGAGGATCTACTGAAGAAACCTCTGTGCTTTGTATATTCTGAGTTTCATCCATTATCGAAGCTTGAGAACTTGAATTTCGATCTTGTCAAGCTGGATAATGTCAATGGTGGTCTGATCTTCAACCGAAATGCTCTGATACCATGTTAAACTGTAGAATCTAAGCTGTATTCTTCAAAACACCATATGCAGAACTAGAGAGAAAAACTTGTTGCTTTACATTTCTTTTCAATCAAATCAGAATTATCTGTTTTTGTGTTAATCTCTTCCATTACAAATGCACTCTTTTATATATAAAGTGCACCGACTCATCTATAACTAACACATGTGTAACACGTGCTCTTGCATAACAAACTTTATAACAAACTTCTAACTACCACTAACCACTTCTAATAAAGCAGCAACTGATTTATTTAACTAACAGTAAGTAGTTCCTTTTGCTTCTTCTTCTTTGAATCTCAATAATAAGTACAAGTATTTCTACATAAGACAAGTTTAAAAGTGGAACTATAAAATCTGAAAAAAGATAATTCTCTTATTTTATCTATTTAGTCAAACACAACTACATTAAAAAACGAAAGAAATAGAGCAGTCGATTAATTTAAATATATTGTGTTTATATATATATATATATATATATATATATATATATATATTACTTTTTTGAATTATATAATTTTTTTCTTAAAAGTAGGAAATCAA
>JAJOOO010001531.1:0-46127 GCA_029582685.1 Solanum piurae | reverse complement strand
TTTTTAACTTGCACCAATGACCTTAGAATATCGTGACATATAAGAGAACAAAACTTTATTTCTTTTCGTAATTTTTAAAATGGCAGAATATTACGTAAACACCCCAAAGTGGCTGAAAAATCAATAAACACACATAAACAATACAAAAAATGCCTCAAAAAAATTTCGACTTGCACCAATGACCTTAGAATATCGTGACGAATAAGAGCACAAAACTTTACTTTCTTTCATAACTGCTCGAAAATGGCAGAATATTACGTAAATGGCCCAAAATGTCCAAAAAATCAAGAAAAACACTTAAACAATACAAAAGCTGCCTCAATTTTTTTTTGACTAGCACCAATGGTCTTAGAATATCGTGATGAATAACAGAACAAAACTTTACTTCTTTTTGTAACTGCCTGAAAATGGCCGAATAATACGTAAATGCCCTAAAATGGCCAAAAAATAAAAAGATACGCATAAACAATACAAAAAATGCCTCAATTTTTTTTGACTTGCACCAATGACCTTAGAATATCGTGATGAATAAAAGAACAAAACTTTACTTCTTTTCGTAATTGCCCGAAAATGGCCGAATATTACGTAAATGTCCCAACGTGGTCGAAAAATCAAGAAACACACATAAACAATACAAAAAATGCCTCAAAAAAATATCGACTGGCAACAATGATCTTAGAATATCGTGAGGAATAAAAGAACAAAACTTTACTTCTTTTCGTAACTACCCAAAAATGGCCGAATATTTTACCTAAATTCCCCAAAATGGCCGAAAAATCAAGAAACACACATAAACAATACAAAAAATGCCTCAAATATTTTTTGACTTGCACCAATGGCCTTAGAATATCGTAACGAATAAGAGAACAAAACTTTACAACTTTTCGTAACTACCTAAAAATGGCCGAATATTACGTAAATTCCCCAAAATGGTTGAAAAATCTAGAAACAAACATGAACAATAAAAAATCGCCTCAAAAAAATTTCCACTTGCACCATTGACCTTAGTATATCGTGACGAATAAGAGAACAAAACTTTACTTCTTTTCGTAATTGCCTGAAAATGACCAAATATTACGTAAATTCCCCAAAATGGCCGAAAATCAAGAAACACATATAAACAATACAAAAAATGCCTCAATTGTTTTTTGACTTGCACCAATGACCTTAAAATATCGTGACGAATAAGAGAACAAAACTTTACTTCTTTTCGTAACTGTCCAAAAAAGACCAAATATTACGTATACCCCAAAATGACTGAAAAATCAAGAAACACACTTAAACAATACAAAAAATGCCTAAAAAAAATTTGACTTTCACCAATGACCTCAGAATATCATGACGAATAAGAGAACAAAACTTTACTTCTTTTAGATACTGCCCAAAAATGGCTGAATATTACATAAATGTCCAAAATAATCGAAAAATAAAGAAACACACATAAACAATACAAAAAACGTCTCAAAAAAATTTCGACTTGCACCAATGACCTTAGAATATCGTGATGAATAAGAGTACAAAACTTTACTTCTTTTCATAACCACCCGAAAATAGCTGAATATTACGTAAATGCCCCAAAAAGGCTGAAAATAAAGAAAAACACAAACAATACAAAAAACGCCTCAATTTTTTTTTGGCTTGCTCAATGACCTTACAATTTCGTGACGAATAAGAGAACAAAACTTTACTTCTTTTCATAACTGCTTGAAAATTGCCGAATATTACGTAAATTCCCCAAAATGGCCGAAAAATCAAGAAACACACATAAACAATATGAAAAACACCTCAAAATTTTTTCCACTTGCACCAATGACTTATTTAACATTTCAATCTTACCTCATCCAATTATAGGTGTTCAACGATCGTAAATCAGTATAAAACCCAACTAAATGAGTTGGGGTCGAATCCTCCAGGGAGCGGTACGTGTTTCAAATTTGATTGGGAAGTATAAATGTGATCAAATCAGCCATAGGAATAAAAATTATGGAATAAAGACATCATTCTAATTATGGGGTGACACGAATGTCAAATAGGGGATTTTTGGTTTTAATTATCAACTAAAAGCAGTCACAAACACTAAGAATTAACAATATAGAGGTGGATTCTTGGGATGTGATCGATTATAGGCAAATATAGACATATGGCTAATTGCAACTATTAGTAAATATCTAGATATTAGTGAGTAGGCTAGACTATAATGGAGGTAATTTTCTCTCGAACAATTACCCTGAATCAGGTGATTTCTTCTAACATCAACAAGCATGCCATTTAAGAGCAACCCACACCCTAATCCATTCACTCTCTCTCGAGCTAAATGTGTGGGATTGGGTTTAGGATTTACTCTCTCGAGCTAAACCCAGATCAACTCAATACCCACAAACTATCAATCAAAAACCTTAGTTCTAAAACCTCTCTCTCTCGCAAGCTAAGAACACAAACATAAAACTGCATTTGCAACTATAATTCTTAAATTAAGCTGCAATTAATGATTAAACTCACTTTTAAATAGCATTTAAACTAACAATTAGCAATACCCATAAACTACATCAGCCCATAATCACATGATCACACTCCAAGAATTGAAGTTTTAGCTAGACATTATAAAAAGGTAAAAACAATTACCAAATTGATTATCCATCAACTGGGTAAGAGTTATTTCATCTTTACAATTCTCCGATTTTATGAATCTCAAAGACCCACTTCCAATTTCTTAAAAGTGAATTGTTTCAATCCTTCAAAGCTAAGGAAAACTCTAGAGAAAAATTGTCTCAAGATACTCCTAGATTAATTAAAAGATCTTATATACTAAACTAAATATTTAAAAATGTATTTATAGTCGCCAAAAATGTGCTACGAATGGACATTCAGCAAAGTAAGTCGGGCTCGCCAAATCACTCGGTGAGCTGCCCTTTGATCTCTTCCATCGCCTTTTCACTTTGGACGATCTACCTTGGCTTCGCGAAACTACTCGGTGATCCGCCGACTGCTCTTTATTGTCTCCGATTTGGTTTCTTTCCTCAGGGCCGGCACACTAGAACTTTAGGCGGTGGGATTAGCCACTCGGCGATTCGCCAAGTGCTCTTGGCGATCACTATGCTTTCCTTTCTTCAACTATGTTAGTGTCCTTGCTTTGTTCCTTAATCCATATACCTGAAAATCAAGGACTTATTATCAGTTTAAGGCACAAATTAAGTATTTGAGGACACTAAATCTATATAAACAAAGCCCCAAATGAGTTCAAATCTCGGACTCATCAACACCCACAACTTAAGCTTTTGCTTGTCCTCAAGTAAAATTCAAGTTCAGCAGTTCAAAAAGGATGTCTCAAACAATGCTACAAAAGATTCAACATGAATGCACACAACAAGACTCAACTACTCATGCAATGATCAATTGTGCACTCAAAGATTCAAGTTGTGACTCACCATTACCAAAGATGCTCAATTTCACAATACTCGCTTCAAATGCAAGTCCAAGTTCAACAAAAGTACTCAATTACCCTCACACAAAGAAGATTCCCTACTCACACAAAGTTCTTCACAATTTATAGTTTCAGAATCACATACGACTCTCACACTCATAAAGATGAACACATGCATGACTTCACCCATAAGTTTACCCTTATTTTCCAATAAACATTCGTTTCAGCGCACTCAAGATCGAAAAGGTCTTTTCAAGGCATGTAACGGGGTTGAGTGTAAAGGTATGGTCATTTAGGCTTAGTGGTTGTTACCCTCAAGAAATGTGGTCTAAACATCACTTTATTTCTTTTCTTCAACATTTTACTCATTCTCATAATTCACCCCATTATTAAACTTCCAATGGACTACCGGACACCCCATTTCAGTTGCACTTTCATAACTTTATTTCACAACTTTTTCATTCTTTTTCTTTTGCTTTTTTTTTTTTTTACATGAAGGGGTTCTATATTTTTCAAGGCCATTGCTCAAAGGGGGATTTTTCACACTTCTTGACCTGCCTTCTCTTTTCACCACACCCCCAACTTAGGCTTTTGGCCTAAGTTGGCTATTCGAACAAGCCATACTTCATGAGAGTTATGGGTGCATGGATAAATAGGGGTCACAATTGTTCAAGTTTCTTCCAAAAAAAGGATAAGGCTCAAAGGGGTTCAAGCAAGGTTCACACATCTCACAAGGTTGGTGTCACGACCCGGGAACACCCCCTAGTTGTAACCGGTGTACTCGACCTCGAAGAGGTCTTATATGAGCCTCGTAGATGATTCATTGCATAAGATACTTAAAAATAGAGAAGAATTAAAAATTTCTTTACAATCGAAGACATTTTCATTAAATAGCAAGCGGAAGACTTTCTAGACTTTATACACTGTCTGAAACCATCTAATACTTTGAATACAACACTGGGACTTAGCCCATACAAAACTTTAACAAAACTAAAAGACATAAAAAGGAAACACCATGGGTTCGTTCTCGAAACTATGACGACTCATCAAGTCTTCATCTTTAAGCACCTTAGAGACCTATCCTTCAAGCATAGAACACCAACATCTCCAAAGCCTACACTTTGGTAAAAAGGGAAAAGAATGGGGTTATCACATTAGATGTACTAAGTATGATGACCATGCAAAAACATGCTTGAAAATGGACATTGAGTTGAAAGTCATGCTAGAATTCCATTTTAGATAAAACTTCATAAACATGATAATAGAGGAATAATAATCAACACAACCAACACACAAGTCCTTTATCCCAATATAGACATGTTCAACACATATAACCCATTTCTTTACCTTTAGCCTTTCACCTCAAGAAATCCTTAGGCACCACCTTGTGCAATGTATGGATAGTGTCCCATACCACCACCCACACTAAGGTACCACCTTAAGACCACTAAAAGCGAACTTACCATTCATCATGCTTCACATTACAAGTATTCATGCTCAACTAGTACCAATATGCAACACATAAGCACATTCGTCAAGTAAGTCATTTGACCCACCTAGGACCTCTATCTAAAGTTACCCTAAGACCCACCTAAGTAAGACATGAAGTGGCCGCCCATACAACCTCTTCATACCACACCTAGGTATTCCTCAAAACTACAAAAGACGAGAACCTTTCTATTTCAACATAACATGCTAAGTACTAATTTCATCAATATAAGATACTCATTCATCATTTCATTTAGATACTAAGTCAACATTCTTCTTTAGATTCATTTAGGACACATTCAAGCAATTAAAGGACTTCACACATTAGTCATTAAGACTTAGGGAACTCACTCGAGCCCTTTCAAAGCCTACTCGTGCCATGTGTAGATAGCATCCCATACTATTACCTACACGTTATAGTACCTATCAAGTAACTAGAGTGCACATCCCACAAGATGGGAATAAGAATTAATCGACATAGACCATGAGAGCTAGACATGGAATCTGGTGTTCTACCTCCACACCGAAAAGAGGTGTTCTACTTGCCTAAGGTAGAACTAGATGATATTATAGTGTTGGTGTAGACCACTAGCTAATATATCTCCTATGTGGGCACATAGCTGTGGGGTAGGAAGATGTTCATTGGAACTCTAGCCTATCATTGGGAGAGTTTCCATCTAACCCTATCCACTCTGTGCTTAGCCTCCATTCCCATAGAGTATTTCATTCACATTCATTGTACTTGAGAGGGCTACCAATACTAGGTCTACCGACCCAAAGTACATTACACAAGAAATATTCCTTTCACTAGGTCTTCCGATTCAAGGTACATTAAGGATAACTCATGACTTTCCAAGAAGGGTGCCTTCTACATTGGGTCTACCGATTCAAGGTCATTACTCATTCATTCATGAAAGGGCACCTATACTAGGTCTACCAATTCAAGACATCAATCACACTTCATGGAGGGGATACCACATTTGGTCTACCGGTCCTAAGATACATTCATCACATCACATTCAATTACACAAGGAGAGGGATGCCCTAGGCCTACCAAATCAATGTGCAAGATTACATTACAATACTAGGAGGACCTTTCACATTAGATCAACCTCATACATGATCATTAAGAGAGAACATATTTCCATCACAACACAATAATACTACACACAAGATCATCATAGAGATCACATAAACACCTTCACATTATACAACCATTTATACAATAACATGATAACACTTCAATTCACCATATAATGCCTTCATGTCCATAATCACAACACATTCAATATATAAACACCTCCACCATAAGTGAATCAAACCATACAAGAACAATTCTACAATAATCATGAAATTAGATCAACTTACCATTCTCCAAAGCCATGATCACAATTACTCAATTCTCCAACAATTCACCATCAATTGGTATAGATAACAATAGAAATCAATAATACAATTCAAGTTAAGCATAATTCAATCAACATTCAATCATGATCATAAAACCCACTTCATAAGCCAAATTTAGGAATTTAGAGTAATCATGGGTCCATAGAGTTTTTCATATAAAAACACCAATTAAACATCAATATAAACTTAATTTATCAATTGAAATCATTTGATGCATGAACCCATGAGATTGAGTAAGAATTGGGGTTTTTCATAACTTTGAAAACCTTGAAAACTCTTTTGAAATTGACTCTAGGGTGAAGCTTTCCCTAGATAAAGGATCACCATACCTTATACTTGAAGAATCGCATGAAATTGGAGTAGAAACACTTTGAAATCCCCAACCCTAGCTTGAACTTGACCTTGACCTTCAATGGTGTTCTAGAGAGAACTTTTAGGAGAGAAGGGTTTGATTTTGAAGAATGAATTCTAAATGGAGGTTTAAATGTTTTAATACACTTAAAATACCTAAAAACACTAAAAACAACCGTCCATGCATTTAATTGGCCAAGGGTGGAATTTACCAAACCACCCTTTGCTTGGCCGAACACATGACAACAAAACAAGTGAGACTTACGAAACCCCCACCTACGGACCGTAGGTGGGGTGATGGGCAGTTCTGTCACTCCGTCGTTGGTGACTGAGAGTTGGACATGGGAGATAAGGTTCCTAGCCTAAATCTTGACTTGTGGAGTGGACTTACTGGCCGTAAGTGGACCTACTGGCCGTAAGTCATGGCCGTAGTTCACCACTTTTGGCAGCTTGGGGTCTAAACTTAGGGTCCTCCTCAAGGACCCTTAGGGTGGTCCTTGGGGAGTCGTACCCGAACGTTTAACCCCTAAACATTCCCATCTAAGTGTGAGAGTCACCTCCACATGATTTATACCTCAAACAACACACCAAACTCCAATGGCACCACACTAGAACACATTAACTCAAAAGACTAGTTTTCGAATGTCATGGTCGTCCCTTGACGTTTGACCTCAAAACTCTTTAAACTAAACTTTAAAAGACAAAACTCATCATTTTAACAAGTTACCAACTTCTAAAACACACGCCAAGCTCTATTTCATCCTATTTCATTTTTCGAGTTGTTACAGTTGGCCACAAAAAGGGGTATATTGTCAAATTGTTTCACTCATCAAAATTGTTGCCTAAGATCATTTCAAGAGCTTGCATCACTTAGTCAACCGGACCAATGGGCCAAATTCTAGGTTTCACCATACACAATGTTCAAGGTAAGCTAATCACACAATGCATTGGCACCAATATCAAACGAGACTCATTCGAGCTAGTGTGCAATGTTCATCACAAGAGACTCCATTTGATAATCGACTAGTCACAACGAGATGCAAAAAGTCCACATATTGTCTATGCAACTTCATTTAGCCTCATAGTAGCCACACATTCACTTTGTTCAATTAAGAGCACTATTCAAGTCATCGGTATTGATCATAACCGGTACTCAAATTTGCACAAGAACAACCACATTTATACACAACAAGAGGTGGCAAAATTTTTCAGATGGGTCAAAAACCATTTCTATTCAAAACAAGGAGCCATAAACTCAAATATCCACAACATAGAATCAATACACATTTTAAAACATAAAAACCCAATATATGTACACAAAATGTAATCACAAGAGGTAGGTATGGAAAGATCTCACCCTACCCACAAAAGAAAATTAGTTGTCCTCAAATGCAACCGAAAACAATCAAAGTCAACAAAAACAACATAGAGAGTGGTAAAGAATGATCCTGTCTACTCATTCGCTCCATCTATCGGGGAATCAATGTCCGATGTCACACTTTCATCTTGGGCATCAGTGCCCGGGGTAACAGCAACATTGGCTCCACTAGAGCCTGCCATGGAAGTATCTGTCAATGAAATATGCACGGCTGAATGCACCATATCCTCCTCAACCTCTGTCAGGCCCTCATATGTGATCTCCTCTTGGAAAATGAGTTGCTCCTCATCAGTCTCTACCTCGGACTTTGCAGCCACATCAGCATCTCTAACGCACATACGAATCAACTGGCAAAAGATCTCCATGGTCCCAAAAATTATCGACATATCTGTGGACTTCAGGTGGTCCACATCCTTTCTCAACTCTGCAATCGCGGCCTTTAGGGTTATCACCTCATGAGTATCTCCCTGAACTCTCTCACACACCTCTATCCTTGCCGCAAGTGCATCAATAGACTCTCTGAAAGATGTCACAACAGTAGTGAGAGTTCTCTCAATCATCCCAGGGACTGTAGTCTCTATCCTGGATTCACGCATATCAACAGAATGGGCTAGATGTCCCATCCATAGTATCGCAGCTTGGGTGAGTAGAGATCGGAAGGCAGCAGCACTAGCAACATACCTAGGAGGTAGGGGAGCGGTAGAAGAACTCAAAGTCATTGAAGGGGTAGTACTAGAGATACCTGAAGGTCAAATGGCTGGAGTAGGCAATACTGTCTCTGCAGGTAAGGTCTCAATGTCTAAAGTCGGGGATGCATTCACCGGGGCTGCCTACTTCTTCTCAACCTCATTCTTCAAGTACTCGGCCTCAATGCACCGGATGTCGGTAGAGGAGGTGGGAATCACTTCCACGTCCTTCTTCTCAACTCGGGGCACTCGGGCTTGTCTTCACAACTCGATTATCAACACCGGGAATGGAAGCGATGTCTGCCGCTGCCTGACCTTCATGGCCATCTCTTGGCCAACGATCATAACCCAAATTGAGGCACTTCCCAGCAATGTAGAGCCAAGACAGGTCGCCTTAGTGTGGCAAAGAAAAGACTCATTATGGGACTGCATACTTGTGCTGCTTATAAACCCGAACCAGTACCTCGTCGCCACATTTAGATCATTCTTCCCTATGGGCACTCTGACCGCAATCCACCTAGGAGTATCATCTAAAAGTAGAGGCTCCAGCCAACTTTTCATGTACTCCAGTGAAGTTGTCTTGATCATACGCTGGTAGTCATCAACAATATTCTTTGTACACTCCAGAACTGCATTGATATCATCACTGTCACACTTCACTTTCTTGCCTCTGACAACCATATAATCCACTGGCTTGAAGGTAGCGGCCTTGCTCTTTCCTTATGGTACCAGAGCACCATAGGCAATGTAAAACTCCCGAACCCAATTAGGAATATAAGGGTCACGGGGCTTAGTGAAAATCTAGAACTTGTGGGACTTTAAGGTGTGCCAGATCTCTTGATATATGTCCACCACACCGTCTTTGGACAATCTTTTCTCCTCAATAATAGTCCCAGTCCCTCGGCCTTAAGTCTATTGAGAGACCGGAGAGGAGGACCCTATGCAGGTGATGTTGGGACCATAGCTGGTCTGGAACAAGAGGATGAGGAGTGGCTTGGGGTACTCGGATCCTAGACGGATCATTCAACCTCTTGGAGCGCATTTCAGCTCTCCAGGCTAGTAGCAACATATCATCCTCAGGCTAAAAAATGTCAGCCTGAGGGTCCTGGTGCTCCCCCACACTCTCAGAGGTGGTGGTGAGTAGCGTAGACTCCCTCACTGTTGGAGCTGACCTCCGGTGACTCAGCAGCGGGCGCTTTGCCCTTTTCTTTACCCCTCCCACCTGTGGTAGGAAGTTTTGTTGCTTTTGCCTTGGATGCAGCTACATCCACATTGATTGTGATTCCCTTTGCCCGCTTGCGGGGCGGATGTCTCGTCCTGGTACTTTTGGTCTAGCCATATCTTCAAAACACATCAAATAGAATTAGAAATAATCCAAGGAAACATGCAGAATACAAGTTGCACAAAGACTCACCGAACCAATCGGCGAGTCGCCAAGTCACTTTGGTGAGCTGAATCAGGCTTGCCAAAAGGAATGGCTTGAAAATTTTCCAAAAAAATGGTTGGTCGGCGATGTGCAGGGCCCTTCGGTGATTCGCCGACATCACTCAGTGAGCTCAGACTAGCTGCCGAATTTTACAGCATGTTTTTAGGGATTAGGGGAGCAGAAAGGGCGATCAATGGACCTTTTTGTGAGTTGCCGAGTGAACTCGGTGAGCTCAGGCTTCCCGCCGAAAGTTACAGACTCTAACTCAGCCAAATCAAGAAATTAAAGGCGATCAAGGGGGACATTGCGAACCGTCGAACGGTTCGGCGAGCTCGACTCAACTCGCCAAACTGCCCAACATGCCAAATTTCAACCCCGTTTCCCAAATTCAAGCCTGAAGCCCCTGAAATCAAAATCAAACTACACATTTATGCAATTAGACTCATACCTATTCAACCCATGCCACCGGGGTACTCAGATTTCCCTTGGTTTGGCCAAAATTGGCCATTTGATGACTTTTGCCCTTAAGAATAACGTCAAACGCTCCATCATTGGGAAAAGTACGTCATTTAGCAAAAATTGGGCTTACTCAAACTTCACCCAACTAGACCCAACAAAAATTTACCACAACCTAACAATTTATGGTTAATTTTAATGCACAACACTCGGGAAATAAACAATTTAAGCATGATTTCGAAACTAAAATAGGGAAAATAGCACAATACCTATGATTTCAGCACAGGCCCAGCACGCAACAACAAGATTTAAACAAATGCATTTGAGTTCAACCTATATTCAAGAGTTCGGGGTTCGGAAAACCAAACGTTTAGCCGAATAAAAAGATTGAGATGCTAGGCGGCAATGTAATCCAAATCCGAGCATGAGATCAACACGCAAAGCAACAAAAATGGGAAGAATATGCAAACTATGGAGTGTGGGTGCAAGTGTACGAGGCTAAAAATGAGGGAATATGAAATTTTTTGAAAGTTTAAATTGTTTGGCCTTTTAAAACCTTTCAGTTTGCGGCCCTTTCAGTGGTATTAGTCATCCTCGCCGAGCCACTCGGCGATCCGCCAAGTGGTGACTTACCTCGCCAAGTTTTACAAGACCTCTAGTTTATATGGGGGTCCAAACGACAGACAAAATCGGGCTCGCCGATTCATCCATAGGCCCCCCGAGTTTTACAGACTCCCACCTGCTATATTTGTGAGTCCAACGACGGTCCAAATCGGGCTGCTGACCTCTTCGGCGAGTCACCGACTGGACTCTTGACTCGCCAACCTGCATTTTTCAAACACATTCCACACTTCAACCTGCACATGCAACACCCGTTATTACAAAAACAAATACAAAGCATTAAAAACTTGGGTTGCCTCCCAAGAAGTGCCTTAGTTAATGTCGTGGAACGACACAAGTATCCATTCAAGCTTTATTCTTGGGGTTTGACATAGTATCACTAGGCAACCCCCTTTGTTGTCTTGGGTTTAAATGTGAAGAAATTTTACCCATTTGGGTCTCCATGAGCTTAATAGAGACTAAATGAGGGGTCACCATCTGAGTTATGGTTGAGAAATTCTGTTTTATCTCATTCAGCACTCTGTCATACCCTTCGGCTCTGTTGAGTATACGTGAGAGTATATCTTCTATCTGGCCACTCTCATAATTTTTGGGATTTTGAAGCTCATGGGGAGGAACATATCTATCCTCATTCCCCTCTCTATCCAACCCTTGGTTATCACATGGTCTTGAGTAATTTACTCGATGACTTCCTTCTTGATTTGCTGGGAAGTTTATGTCCTTTTTGTAGATCACTTCAATTTGCACGATACTTTTGGCCAAGAGGTCCAGTTGGGTCATCATTTTTGTTAAATTCTGGTCCTTATCTTGATCCTTGATGATCTTGGTCAAGCTATCGAGGAGTTGGGATGCTATTGCATAGGATTTTTGCATTATCCCACCAATCGAAAGTTGGTCAGCCACTCCTCTGTTTACTGAATCAAGACATCTATAGAAACATTCCAGCAGCATTTTATATGGGATTCCATGATTTGAGTACTGCAACAATAGTTTCTTAAATCTCAGCCATGTCTCATGTATTGGCTCACCCTTAAAGTGCTTGAAATCTAGGATGTTATCTCTAAGAATCATCATCTTTTAAGGAGGGTGGTCCACTTGGTTACCATTGCTACCATTGACACTCATTTCCTTTGTTCAACAAGCAACACAAAGAAAACCAAAACCAAAAATAAGTAGATTCAACTATAACTAAGAAGAACACAATTTAACTTCACCAAAAGAATTTCAAACAACACCACTCCTCGGCAGCGGCACCATTTTGATTTAACGTTTCAAGCACACCTCATCCGATTTTAGGTGTTCAACGTTCATAAATTAGTATAAAACCCAACTAAATGAGTTGGGGCGAATCCCACAGGGAGTGGTACGTGTTTTAAATTCGATTGGGAATTATAAATGTGGTCAAATCAGTCATAGGAATAAAAATTATCAAATAAAGACATCATTCAAATTAAGGGGTGACACGAATGTCAAATGGAGGGTTTTTGGTTTTAATTATCAACTAAAAGCAGTCACAAACACTAAGAATTAACAATATAGAGACGGATTCTTGGGATGTGATCAATTATAGGAAAATATAGACATATGGGTAATTGCAACTATTAGTAAATAGCTAGATATTAGTGAGTTGGCTAGACTATAATGGAGGTAATTTTCTCTCAAACAATTACCCCGAATCAGGTGATTTTTTTTTAACATCAACAAGCATGCAATTTAAGAGCAGCCCACACCTTAATCCATTCACTCTCTCTCTCGAGCTAAATGTGTGGGATTGGGTTTAGGATTTACTCTCTCGAGCTAAACCCACAAACCATCAATCAAAAACCTTAGTTCTAAAACCTCTCTCTTGAGCAAGCCAAGAACACAAACATAGAACTACATTTGCAACTACAATTCTTAAATTAAACCGCAATTAATGATTAAACTCACTTTTAAATAGCATTTGAACTAAGAATTAGAAATACCCATAATCTACATCAGTCCATAATCACATGATCACACCCCAAGAATTGGGGTTTTAGCTAGACAATATTAAAAGGTAAAAACAGTTACCAAATTGATTATCCATTAACTGGTAAGAGTGATTTCGTCTTTACAATGCTCCGATTTGATGAATCTCAAAGACCCACTTCCAATTTATCAAATCTGAGTTGTTTCAATCCTTCAAAGCTAAGGAAAACTCTATAGAAAAATTGTCTCAAGATACTCCTAGATTAATAAAATGATATCAGATACTAAATTAAATGTTCAAAAACGT
This sequence comes from Solanum piurae, assembly GCA_029582685.1. Classification (NCBI taxonomy): domain Eukaryota; kingdom Viridiplantae; phylum Streptophyta; class Magnoliopsida; order Solanales; family Solanaceae; genus Solanum; species Solanum piurae. The sequence goes on along the minus strand of JAJOOO010001531.1, from coordinate 32,636 downwards.
ATTTATAGTCACCAAAAATGTGCTACGAATGGATATTCGGCGAAGTAAGTCGAGCTCGTCGAATCACTCGGCAAGCAACCCTTTGATCTCTTCCATCGCCTTTTCGCTTTGGCATTCACCATCCTCAAGGCCAGTTATTTTGGGCAATCTACCTTGGCTTGGTGAAACTACTCGGCGATCCTCCGATTGCTCCTTTTTGTCGCCGATTTGGTTTCTTACCTCAAGGATGGCACACTGGAACTTTAGGAGGTGGGATTAGCCACTCGGCGATTCGCCAAACGCTCTTGGCAATCACCAGGCTTTCCTTTCTTCAACTTGTTTCGTTCCTTTTTTGCATGTTAGTGTCCTTGCTTTGTTCTTCAATCCATATACCTAAAAATCAAGGATTTATCATCAGTTTAAGGCACAAATTAAGCATTTGAGGACACTAAATCTATATAAACAAAGCCCCAAATGAGTCCAAATTTCGGAATCATAAATAACCATAGAATATCGGGACGAATAAGAGAACAAAACTTTACTTCTTTCGCAACTGCCGGAAAATGGCCAAATATTACGTAAATTCCCAAATTGGTCGAAAAATCAAGAAACACACATAAACAATACAAAAAATGCCTCAAAAAAAAATTCGACTTGCACCAGTGACCTTAGAATATCGTCAAGAATAAGAGAACCAAACTTTACTTTTTTTCGCAACTGCCCGAAAATGGACGAATATTACGTAAATGCTCCAAAAATGGTGGAAAATTTTAGAAAACACACATAAACAATACCAAAAATGCCTCAATTTTTTTTTGATTTGCACCAATGACCTAAGAATATCATGACAAATCGTCTTCCTATCCCATTAATAAAGTGCATACCCTAGGGAATACAATTCCATAAGAGCGAGAAAGTACGGGGATAGAAAGAATCACACGATTCCCAGGAATTAAGACTGGTTTGTAGCTTTCCTACCTTATCTTACCTTATCTGAAGTTGGACGTTTTTGGCGGCTTTCACTTTCAACTCGATTCACCGCCTACGTGCCCTTTACGCCCAGTCATTCCGAAGAACACTTGCCCCCATTGCGCATCTTGTGTAACATCAAGGCCCCTAGACCATGATGTATTAGATCCCCATGAATGAGGAAAGGGTTCAGGTAGCTCAGCTGGACTGAAAATCCTTGTGTGGTTCGAAAAGGAAGGTCCATCCGCTTTTGTTTTCGAATAAGACTAAGGCGTGAGCGAGGGTCTCTTTGTAGGCCTGGTCGACTCTTTGTAGGAGCCTTCCTTTATCAAGGGGCGCAGCGGGATCGGTATTGCTGGGGGAGATTGTTCTTCCTCAGCTAGCTTGTTAACCATGGTCTCTTGAAGGTTTCATTCTTTTACCAGCTCTCCCAGCCAACAACCTGCGCATCTCCAGTGAACCATCCTACTAAGGTTTCACGAAGTCAACACATACGTTCACAGCTAGGGACCATGTTCAGTCCATGCCAATAAAAAACAACAGGAGCTCGAAAATCTAAAATGAAATGGAATTCAAATTGGTCGAGAAAAAGAACCGCGCTAGTCGGAATTTGGGGAAAGATAGAGAGCGGGAAGCCTACTCCTCGGGCTGTTCGGTACTTGAATATGCTTGCCGCGGAGAAAGACTACTTTTTTTTTTTTTTTGGCATCATCTGAGATTATCAATCCCGGTTGGAAAGTATTCCAACTTTCCGTTAGTTTTCTACCGAGGTTGGGGTTTTTTGAAGACAAATCCATCATTGAAGGGCTAGAGGCCAGATCGCCAAAGCGGAATTGACCGGTGGTGCTTGGTCGAAGCTCCAGTAGGTAGCCACTCCCTTCTCAGAGAACCGTACATGGCGGGTCAATATCAATATATATACCAGAGATTGCTTTTAGCTTTATCTTTTCCCCTTCTTCTTCTTCCCACGAAACTGAAACTAAAGAATTTCTTGTAGGGTCAGCTAACTGATTGGTCGTAGGTTCGAATCCTACTTTCCGCTGGGAAAGTAAGAGACGAGTATAGTTGCGAACCTGGAAGCCTGCTGAAAAGGGCTTCTCTTTCTAGTTCGAGAAGTTTTAAATAAAGACTCAAATACACATGTTGGTGTTGTTGACCCGGTCCTTTTCTTTTAGTGCTTCGACCCGAAGCGATAGCTTCTAGCTAGTTCAGTGGATAAGATGGCTGCGCTCCAGCTCACTCAAGAATGGGACGGCAGTGGTCCGCCGGCAAGCTCGTTCTGATCTTGGACGCAGTACATTGGAATCCTGAAGCACCACCACGAACGACAACTGCTATTAGGGTCTGTCTTAAGGCATTGGCTCTCTAAAAAAAGGTGTTTAATTACCTAGTAATAGAGCTGCTAGGAAGCAATGGGTGCGTAGCACTGAGATTGTTCGGGAGACATGGTCCAAGCCCGGTGAAAAAATGAAATAAAAAAGATAATCGATTGGCTTTAGAAAGGCGAAAGGCGGCTTGCCGAACAGATCACCGGCTCCGAAGGCCTGCAATCGTGACTTTAGTTCCGGTGGGAAATACGTAAATGGATGGATTACCCGTATATTTATAGTTTGCACTTATGGGACACAGAAAGAATAGATTCAGGTGCTCCTGAGTCAAGAGATTCTTCTCCCTAAGTAGCATTCTTGTAAGTACAGAAGGAATTCTCCTGTCTCTGAAAAGATAAAGCTAAAAGCAATCTCTGGTATAGATATTGATATTGACCCGCCTCTCCGGGAGGTGGGTGGGGATCAAGAGAAGGAAGGCCGCAAATAATCTATTATTTTCGCCTTCAAATAAGGATTGAGGGGCGAGGGCGCCGCCTTCCAATCCAAAATTCAAGAGGTAATAGATGGTGGTGTCCTTCTCCTTTCTTTCTAAACTAGCAGAATCGTGGGACATCAAAAGCGGTAAGGGTCGGATACTAGAATCTGCCCAAAAGTCCTGACTTTTTCGAGGCAGGGCTTCGACCCGTATCTGGCCAACTCCTCGAACTGCTGGGTGCGGCATATTCATGGACTGGCAAAGCGAATTCTCAATTTGATCAGGGCGAAAGTGCTCTACCTACCCTCTCTTGTTTCAGGTATTCCACTCGTTCTCAAAGTGGAACCAAATCGTTCTTGTCTCTGGATTGCCTCACAACTCGAAGCATGAGACCTGGGTATGCCGCTCCTCTAGCAAGGAGCGAGAGAACAAATTCTGACCTATTATGCTTTAGCATCTTCAATAGTCAACAACTCGTTGGGCCTCAACACATTTCTTGTCTTACCTCCCATGATTAAGGCAGAAGGAGGAGTAGGAGGAGTCAGTTTTCTTTGAAGATCGAGGAACGTAGTGTCGGACAATGGTACGGTAAACTCGGCCAAAATATGAGACCCGTTTAAGCTGTCAAACAAGTGATGATTGAATGAAAGAGAAAGGTCTGGAGCTCATTCTCGGTGCGCGAATCGAAGGGGACGACCCAGCCTCGGGTTCGTAGAGAACAAAACTTACTTCTTTTCGTAACTGCCAGAAAATGGTTGAATATTACGTAAATGCCTTAAAATGGCCAAAAAATAAAGAAACACACATAAACAATACAAAGAACGCCTCAATTTTTTTTTGACTTGCACCAATGACCTTAGAATATCGTGACGAATAAGAGAATTTTTTTTACTCCTGTCGTAACTGCCCGAAAATGGCCGAATATTATGTAAATTCTCCAAAATGGCAGAAAATCAAGAAACACACATAAACAATATAAAAAAAAGCCTCAATTTTTTTTGAGTTGTACCAATGACCTTAGAATATCGTAACGAATAAGAGAACAAAACTTTACTTCTTTTCTCAACTACCCAAAACTGGCTGAATATCACGTAAATGCCCTAAAATAGCAAAAAAATTAAGAAACACACATAAACAATAAAAAAATGCCTCAATTTTTTTTTTACTTGGACCAAAGACCATAGAATATCGTGACGAATAATAGAACAAAACTTTACATCTTTTTGTCACTGCCCAAAAATGACCGAATATTATGTAAGTTCCCCAAAATGGTCAAAAAATGAAGAAACACACATAAATAATACAAAAAACACCTCAATTTTTTTTTGACTTGCACCACTGACCTTAGAATATCTTGACGAATTAGAGAACAAAACTTTTCTTCTTTTCGTAACTGCTCGAAAACTGACGAATATTACCTAAATGCCCCAAAATGGCCGAAAAATAAAAAAGACACACATAAACAGTACAAAAAATGCCTCAAAAAAATTTCAACTTGCACCATTGACCGTAGAATATCGTGAGGAATAAGAGACCAAAACTTTACTTCTTTTCGTAACTATTCAAAAATGGCCGAAAAATCAGGAAACACACATAAATAATACAAATAACGCCTCAAAAAATTTCAACTTGCACCAATGACCTTAGAATACCGTGACGAACAAGAGAATAGAACTTTAGTTTTATTCACAACTGTCCGAAAATGGCTGAATATTACGTAAATTCCCCAAAATGGCCGAAAAATCAAGAAACACACAAACAATACAAAAAATGCCTCAATTTATTTTGACTTGCACCAATGACATTAGAATATCGTGACGAATAAGAGAACAAGACTTTCCTTCTTTTCGTAACTGCCCGAAAATGGCCGAATAATATGTAATTGCTCCACAATGGTCGAAAAATCAAGACACACACAATACACAATACAAAAACTGCCTCAAATATTTTTTGACTTGCACTAATGACCTTAGAATATCGTGACAAATAAGAGAACAAAACTTTACTTCTCTTCGTAACTGCCCGAAAATTGCCGAATATTACGTAAATTCCTCAAAATGGTTGGAAAAATCAAGAAACACACATAAACAATACAAAAAATGACTCAAATCTTCTTTGACTTGCACCAATGACCTTAGAATATCATGTTGAATAAGAGAACCAAACTTTACTTCTTTTCGTAACTGTCCAAAAATGGTTGAATATTACTTAAATTCCCCAAAATGGCCAAAAAATCAAGAAACACACATAAACAATACAAAAAATGCCTCAAAAATGAGTTAGTCTTTCGGTGAGTAAGTAAGCCAGGTCAAGGGTTCGCTTGGGGCCATTAATAGTTCTCGAGTGCCAGCACGTCCGAGGTGTAGTCTCGGGGTGTGACAAACTTGGTATCAAAGACCAGAGTTCAAGAGTCCTATGGAGTCTATGAAGCCGTGTCTGTAGAGTCCTAGTTATCGGTGTGAAGCGCGCCATATCTATAATTAGAATGCTGCGATACTTAGGAAATTTTTCTCACTTCTTTCATACTCATTTCGTGTGTAGAGTTTGATATCTAAAAAGTATCTTTCTAATTCTTTGTTGCGTGTGTTTTTTAGTTAATCATGCCTTCACGAAGGGCTTTCAGAGGTCGTCCTACTAGGTGTAATGTTGAGGAGCAAGAGTTACGAAATGAACCTAAAGTGCAACCTCAAGGGGAAGTCACTAATGCTGAATTCAGGGAAACAATAAGGTTGCTAAGTCAAGCTGTCACTAATCAGGTTGGGCAACAGAGAGGAGCTAGACAGGAAGTGACTGAGTGTTCATGAGTATGGGTTGAAGTTCACCCAACTATCCCGTTATGCTCTGGAGATGGTTATGGATATGAGGAGTAGAATGAATCTGTTTGTGGTTGGGATATCCCGTCTATCAAGCAAAGAGGGCAGGGCAGCGATGCTAATTGGGGAAGTGGATATATCGAGGTTAATGGTATATGGGAAACAGGTTGAGGAAGAGAAGTTTAGGGATAAGCAGGAATTCAGAAATAAGAAAACTAAGACAGGGAATGAGTTCGGGCAGTAGAAAGGTAATGTGAGCCATTTCTCCTTTCAGCAAAAGCAAAAGGGACCTGCATTATCATCCACAGTCTCAAGGTAGTGTGGCACAAGAAGGTAATTGGGCTTCTGCATGTGCTAGGTGTGGTACAACCCACCCAGGTAAGTGTCCTGATGGCCAGTCAGGTTGTTTCAAGTGTGGACAAGAGGGTCGTTTCATGAAAGAGTGTCCCAAGAATCGGCAAGGTAATGGGAATCAGGGCAATAGGGCCCAATCTTCATCAGTTGCTTCACCAGACAGGGCTGCACCCAGAGGAGCTACTTTTGGTACTGGAGGAGGAACAAACCACCTTTATGCGATCACTAGTCGCCAAGAGAAAGAGAACTCTCCAGATGTTGTCACTGGTATGATCAAAGTCTTTACTTTTGATGTTTATGCTTTGCTAGACCCGGGAGCAAGTTTATCTCTTGTACCCCTTATGTTGCAAATAAGTTTGATGTTATTCGTGAGAAACTCTGTGAACCCTTTTATGTTTCTACACCTATTAGGGAGTCTATTCTAGCTGAGTGAGTTTATCGTGATTTTCTCATTTCCATCAATCACAAGAACATCATGGCTGATTTAATTGAGTTAGACATGGTAGATTTCGACGTCATTCTAGGTATGGACTGGCTTCATGCCTGTTATGCCTCCATTGATTGTAGAACTCGAGTTGGTAAGTTCTAAATTCCTAATGAGCCAGTTTTAGAGTGGAAAAGTAGTTCAGAAGTGCCTAAGGGTCATTTTATTTCGTACCTTAAGGCAAGAAAGTTAATTTCCAAGGGGTATGTCTATCACTTAGTTCGAGTTAATGACTTTAGTGTTGAGATACCTCCTATTCAGTCAGTTCCTATAGTAAAAGAGTTTCCAGAAGTCTTTTTAGATGATCTACCTGGAGTCCCTCCTGAGAGAGAAATAGACTTCGGCATAGACATTCTTCTCGATAATCATCCTGTTTCTAGTCCACCATATAGAATGGCACCAACAAAGTTGAAAGAGCTTAAAGATCAGTTGAAAGATCTCCTTGATAAGGGTTTCATTCGACTAAGTGTCTCACCTTGGGGCACTCCAGTTTTATTTGTGAGAAAGAAAGATGGTTCTCTTCCAAGGAATGATGATCTTTTCTATCAGCTTCAGGGTGCTTCTTGTTTTCCTAAGATTGACCTCAGATCTGGCTACCATCAGTTGAAAGTAAGGGATTGTGATATTCCCAAGATAGTATTCAGGACCCGTTATGGTCATTATGAGTTTTTGGTCATGTCGTTCGGTTTAACTAATGCACCTGCAACATTCATGGACCCTATGAATAGAGTATTCATGCCTTATTTAGATATGTTTATTATCGTTTTCATTGATGACATACTAATCTATTCGAGGAATGAAGAAGATTATGCTAGCCATCTCAGAATAGTTCTTCAGACTTTGAAAGATAAGGAGTTATTTGCTAATTTCTCTAAATGTGATTTTTGGCTTGAGTCTGTGGCGTTCTTGGGTCACATAGTTTCTTGTGATGGAATTAGAGTTGATACCCAAAAGATAGAGGCAGTGCAGAGTTGGCCTAGACCTACATCTCCAACTGATATTAGGAGTTTTTTGGGTTTGGCTGACTATTATAGAAGGTTCGTAGATGGTTTCTAATCTATTTCGTCCCCTTTGACCAAGTTGACTTAGAAGACAGTGATGTTTCAATGGTCTGAAGCTTGTGAGAAAATCTTTTAGGAATTAAAAAAGAGGTTGACTACTGCCCCAATTTTGACTTTATCAGAAGGTACGCAAGGCTTTGTGATCTACTGTGATACATCTAGAGTTGGTTTGGGTTGCGTGTTAATGCAGAATGGCAAAGTTATAGCTTATGCCTCCAGACAGTTGAAAGTTCATGAGAAGAACTACCCAACACATGACTTAGAGTTCGCTGCTGTAGTATTTTCTTTGAAGATATGGCGTCATTATTTGTATGGTGTTCATGTAGATGTATTCACTGATCACAAGAGTCTTCAATAACTGTTTACTCATAAAGACCTTAATCTCAGACAAAGGAGGTGGTTAGAATTACTCAAGGATTATGACATGAGTATTCTTTACCACCCAGGTAAGGCTAATGTTGTTGCTGATGCTTTAAGCAGGTTGTCTATGGGTAGTACCACCCATGTTGAGGAAGAAAAGAGAGATTTAGTAAGAGATGTACATAGACTTGCACGCTTAGGAGTCCGACTAATGGAATCCACAGAAGGAGGAGTAGTGGTAATGAATGGGGCTGAATCTTCGTTAGTGTCAGAAGTGAAAGAAAAACAAGAACAACATCCTAATTTTCTTGAATTGAAGGCAAATGTTCATAAGCAAAAAGTATCAGCTTTTGAACAAGAGGAGATGGTGTATTAAGATATCAAGGTAGATTGTGTGTACCAATGGTGGATGGACTCTAAGAGAGGATCATGGAGGAATCTCATAGCTCCAGCTATTCCATTCATCTGGGTTCCACGAATATGTATCGCGATTTGAGAGAATTCTATTAGTGGAGTAGCATGAAGAAGGGCATTGCAGAATTTGTCGCCAAGTGTCCGAATTGCCAACAAGTTAAAGTAGAGCATCAAAGGCCATGTGGTTTGGCTCAAAATATAGAACTTCCGGAATGGAAGTGGGAGATGATTAATATGGAATTCATCACAGGTTCACCAAGGTCTCGCAGGCAGCATAATTCTATTTGGGTGATTGTCGACAAAATGACAAAATCAGTCCACTTTTTGCCGGTAAAAACTACCCATTCATCAGAAGATTATGCTAAGTTGTATCTGCAAGAGGTGGTAAGACTTCATGGGGTTTTGGTCTCCATTATTTCATATAGAGGTGCGCAATTTACTGCACAGTTTTGGAAGTCATTCCATAAAGGCTTGGGTTCAAAGGTGAATTTAAGAACCGCATTTCATCCTCAGACTGATGGGCAAGCAGAGCACACTATTCAGACCTTAGGGGATATGTTGAGGGAGTGCGTGATCGATTTCAAAGGTAATTGGGATGATCACCTACCTGTCATCGAGTTTGCTTACAACAATAGTTACCACTCTAACATCCAAATGGCTCCTTATGATGCTCTTTATGGGAGAAGATGCAGATCTACTATTGGATGGTTTGAAGTTGGGGAAGCTGGGTTGATAGGACCAGATTTATTTCATCAAGCTATGGATAAGGTTAAAGTGTTTCAAGCGAGGTTGAAGATGGCGCAGAGTCGTCAGAAATCCTACACTGATGTTAGGAGAAGAGAGTTAGAGTTCGAAGTAGATGATTGGGTGTATCTAAGGGTTTCGCCCATGAAGGGAATTATGAGATTTGGTAAGAAGGGGAAACTTCGCCCCCGGTATATTGTACCTTATCAAATAGCCAAGAGGATTGGCAATGTAGCTTATGAGTTGGAGCAACCCCAAGAGTTAGCAGTGGTTCATCCGGTCTTTCACATCTCCATATTGAAGAAGTACATAGGTGATCCTTCATTGATCATACCAACTAAAGATATTGGGATAAAGGATAGCCTATCTTATGAAGAGATTCCGGTTCAGATTCTAGATCGCCAAGTTTGCAAGTTGACAACAAAAGAGGTAGCATCTTTCAAAGTCCTTTGGAGGAACCAGTTTGTTGAGGAAGCTACTTGGGAAGCTGAGGAGGATATATGAAGAAGAGATATCCACATCTCTTCGAATCCGGAGAAATTTCGAATTAAGTTACTAATCCTTTCTTGGTATTTATTATAAGTTAGCATGTCGTGTTGCATTTGCTTATTAGGTGATTGAACTGAATGATTGATGTTACACCTTTAGCCTAGTAAGAGTAATCTTATTCGAGGATTAATGTTCCCAAGGGGAGATATTGTATCATCTCACAAATTGAAATAACTAGGAAGGAGTTAATAATTGGAAATAGTCATTTTTGGAAAGAATGAAAATCTGGAAATTTTGTTAAGTTAGAATAAGTTGAGTTTTGGTCAACTTCAAACAGCCATAACTCCTAGATTAGGATGAGTTTGGTGTACTTCCAGATATGGTAGGAAATCTATTGAATTAATATTTCCAACGCCGCCGATTTTGCATGATTCCGAGTTCGTATGATTGACATATCCCCTTTGGAAGTTGGGTTGTTCGAATAAGTAAAATCTAAACCGGATTTTGGAAGGGTGTTTTAGTCTTTTCCTTACCAATTGTTTTAATTCATTTTTAGGAGTTTAATTGGGGTAAATTCAGATTTTATTCAGTTTAGAAAAGTTGAAGTTCACGCTAGGGTTAAGAGGAAAGAGAAAAAAGGAGAAAGGAGAAGAGAAATCAAGGATCGTCAAGGACATTCGAGTTTAGCTTGTGGATTTCGTCAAGGGGTGATCCCTACGAGTACGTGCGATCACATAGCATTGGTTTATTTCACCCACGCGCCAATCATGATTTATTTCAGTGAAATTAAGTCTTTGAAAATTTAGAAATTGAATTCTTGACGGGTTTGTTGAAGTTCCTTTGAGTTCTTGATTCATTGAAATTTTTGGGGAGTTGTTTGATCCTAATTCATGTAATTAGTATGATTTCTAGTAGAATCTAATGTATTTTGATGGTTTAGTCGATTCTAAATGTTTGGGGAATGAACCAATGAATTTTAGAGGGTTTAGAGATGAAAAACGAGCAAGAAAAGTCGTCAAGCACCTAGGGAAAGGGATGGGGCGTCGCACTAGCCAGCGCCCCCCCAAAGGGTTTCTGAATTTTCACCCTTGGGGCGCCGCGCCAGCCAGCGCGCCCTAGACAAGACTATGAATTCTGAGGGCTGGAGCCCTGTGCCTCTCAGAGCTCCAGGGACACTAGTTCTCCCCATTCATCCCCCATATTTTTGTACTTGTTCCTTAGCAATGTACCTATGTTTCTTAGTTGATTCCAACATTCTTAGGTACATCTAAAAATCATGAAATCATCCATAAACATGAGATCATGAACCTTGAATCCATACTTCAATTCAAAGAAAGTTAAGAGTCAAGTCTAGAAGTTAAGAAGCAAGTCAAATAGAAGGTTTTAAAGTTTTCAAAAGTCTTTCACGAACGTTTTAACTTTGTTTTAAGACTTGAGTTTCAAGTTAAGCAAAGAGTAAAGAGTTGAGTTCATTTCTCCAAAAGTTATAAGGGAACTAATTATTCCCAGAAGTTAATAAATGTTTTCACATTTGAGCAAGAAAGGGAACATCGATTCCAAGAGAAGCTTTAAGCGAAGTTTTGAGTAATTATCTCAAACCAAAGAAAGAGTTTTTGTTTTAAAAATATATGAGCCAAGTATATTTTGGGAGTAGTATTGCGCACCGCTATGGGGATGCGAGTTCATATTAACTCAAGTCTCCATAAACCATGTAGGCATCATGGATAGTAAAGGATCATACTTTTTACATGACTCCTTAAGATGATTTTAGCATAGACTAGTGGATCCACTTAGTTAAGTGTTATATATGATGGAAAAGTATAGGACAGTTCTGGCAGCGTGGGCAAGACGTTGTATCACCACTTAGGATCATAGTGGTGGTTGTCGGTTAAAGAAACTCCCACACAAACTACATTACCTTATTATATGAGTAAAGTTTAGTTTATTATTGCATTTTCTTTAACGAACTAAGTTGTTTTCCACTATTTTTACAAGCTTTATATATATTGCATATGCTTTATTGCTTTATAATGATTTAAGTTATTCAGGAGGTGAGTAAAGCCAAGATAAGTGTTCCTTCCAGATTCTTTTCAAGCATATGTTGTGTTTAGCATTCCAACTCGCATACTCGTACATTCAATGTACTGATGCCAGTTGGCTTGCATTTTCTTATGATGCAGACGCAGGTAACCCTGATCATCACTCAGCGCCTCGTTGATCCTGTTGAGCACTCAGAGTCGGTCGGTGAGCCTCCGTGCATTCTGAAGGACTCCTTTTGCTTTGCTTTCAGTATTTCATTGTTAGGATGATCGGGGGTCTTGTCCCGACATCCCTCTTTGTTTTAGAGGCCTTATAGACAGTTAGTAGTTCAGTTGTCTTTACTTAATCATTTCATATGTTAAGACTTGAGTTACCATTTTGGCCAAGTTGAATGTTGACTTTTAAACATTCTAAGTTACTTTATTTAACAATTGAGTAAGTGTATTTGACCATTGTAAAAATGCTTAGAGTCTTCCGCTGAGTAAGTAAGCCAGGCCAAGGGTTCACTTGGGGCCATCAATGGTTCTCGAGAGCCAACCACGTCTGGGGTGTAGGCTCGGGGCGTGACAAACTTGGTATCAAAGCCCAGAGTTCAAGAGTCCTAGGGAGTCTATGAATTCATGTCTGTAGAGTCCTAGTAATCGATGTGAAGCGCGCCACATCTATAATTAGGAGGCTGCGACACTTAGGAAAATTTGCTCACTTCTTTCACACTCATTTCTTGCGTAGAGTTTGATCTCTAAAATGTTTCTTTCTAATTCGTGCTTGCGTGTGTTTTTCAGTTAATCATGCCTCCACAAAGGGCTGTTAGAGGTCATCCTGCTAGGCATAATGTGGAGGAGCAAGAATTACCAAATGCACCTGAAGTGTAACCTCAAGGGGAAGTCACTAATGCTGAATTCAGGGGAGCAATAACGATGCTAAGTCAAGTTGTGACTAATCAGGGTGGGAAACAGAGAGGAGCTAGACGGGAAGTGATGGATACTTTGAGGATCGGAAAGTTCTTGAGGATGAATCCTCCAAGTTTCACGGGTTCAAGCACTACTGAGGATCCAGAGAGTTTTGTTGAGGAACTGAAGAAGGTATTTGAGGTTATGCATGTTATCGATATTGAGAGAGTTGAACTAGTTGCATATCAACTAAAGAATGTTGCTAGGACTTGGTTTGACCAGTGGAAAGAGTGTAGAGCTTAGGATGCACCACCTGCGAGTTGGGCATATTTCGAGGAGGCCTTCTTGGGGCGTTTCTTTCCTCGAGAACTGAAAGAGGCTAAGGTACGAGAAATTCTTACCCAAACGCAAGAGTCACTAAGTGTTCATGAGTATGGGTGGAAGTTCACCAAGCTATCCCATTGTGCTTTGGAGATGGTTGCGGATATGAGGAGTAAAATGAGTCTGTTTGTGGTTAGGTTGTCCCGTATATCAAGTAAAGAGGGCAGGGTAGCGATGCTAATTAGGGTTATGGATATATCGAGGTTAATGGTATATGTGCAGCAGGTTGAGGAAGAGAAGCTGAGGGATAGAGAGGAATTCAGAAATAACAAAGCTAAGACAAGGAATGAGTCCGTGCAGCAGAAAGGTAATGTGAGCCGTTCGTCCTTTCAGCAAAAGCAAAAGGGACCTGCACCATCATCTGTTAGTGCACCTGCACCCAGAAACAAAGGTGAGTATAATGGTCAGAATTTGCAGAACTTCAGAGCTAGTCCTGCACAGTCTCTAGGTAGTGTGGCACAACGAGGTAACTGGGCTCCTGCATGTGCTAGGTGTAGTAGAACCCACCTAGGTAAGTGTCGTGATGGCCAGTCAGGTTTTTTCAAGTGTGGACAAGAGGGTCATTTCATGAAAGAGTGTCCCAAGAACCGGAAAGGTAATGAGAATCAGGGCAATAGGGCCCAATCTGCATAAGTTACTTCATCAGACAGGGCTGCACCTAGAGGAGCTACTTTATGTACTGGCGGAGGAACAAACCGCCTTTATGCGATCACTAGTCGCCAAGAGCAAGAGAACTCTCCAGATGTTGTCACTGGTATGATCAAAGTCTTTACATTTGATGTTTATGCTTTGCTAGACCCATGAGCAATTTTATCTTTTGTAAGCCCTTTTGTTGCAAATAATTTTGATGTTATTCCTGAGAAACTCTATGAACCCTTCTATGTTTCTACACCTATAGTGGAGTCTATTCTAGATGAGCGAGTTTATCGTGATTGTGTCATTTCCATCAATCACAAGAACACCATGGCTAATTTAATTGAGTTAGACGTGGTAGATTACGATGTCATTCTAGGTATGGACTGGCCTCATGCTTGTTATGCCTCCATTGATTGTAGAACTCGAGTTGTTAAGTTCCAAATTCCTAATGAGCCAGTATTAGAGTGGAAAAGTAGTTCAGCAGTGCCTAAGGGTCGTTTTATTTCGTACATTAAGGCAAGAAAGTTAATTTCCAAGGGGTGCGTCTATCACTTAGTCCGAGTTAATGACTCTAATGTTGAGTGATGCTTATCGTGACAAACGACACTAACTAAGGTTCGAGTGTCTAGGATTGTCGATAATATAGTAACCCAACCAAGGGTTGGGGTCGTGTCCCAAGGGAGCGGTTTTGAGAATTAATAGAAAAATAAAATCTATTTCTAACTAGTCGTAGCTAAAGAAATTAACGATTAAAATTTTTGTAAATCGAAGGGGGGACACAAAAGTGTCAAATATGGGGAAGAGTTCTTGGGCTGTGACCGCAATACACGTTGAGATAAATGGTCGGGTACATGTTTTCGATAGGAAATTTGCAAGATAATAGTGACTAGGCTAAGCTTTAGATGGAAATAAGTTCCCTCTCGGGCAACTTACCCCGTTTCAAATGTGTTTCCTCTCGAACACCCATTTGCCGCATGAAGACCAGCATACACCTTACCCCACTCACTCTCTCGAGTTGAGTGCTAGGATATGGGACTAAGGTTCACCCTCTCGGGCTGAACCTCATGTTGACCCACTTCTTAGGCCATCAGTCTAGTGGTCTTGGTTTCGTGACCTCCCTCTCGGAGAAGACGAAAACACATGGGTGGCTTTGTATTTGCAACTACAAATCCATTAAATTAAACCACAATCACTAGGTGAAATCACCATTAAAATACATCTAACCTATCACCAAGCAAGACCCAACAATAATATCAACACATATTTTCTAAATCACAGCCCAAGAATGGGGGTTTTTAGCCATACATCAAGAAATAACAAAATACACCTAAAATGATAGTGAAATCAAATGGGTATAAGAAATTAAACCTTGATTTAAGCAAAGGAAAAATAAAAGAGAAGACCCACTTCCAACTTGGGGAAGATGAACTCCTTTCTTCAAGTTTCCAAACCCCTCTCCAAACTTGAGAGTAAAAAGTCCTAAAAAATTATATTGTCTAAAATTTGATACTAAAATCTGATACTAAGCTATAACTCTCAACGAGTATTTATAGTTTTCAAAAATCTGTGTTGCGGCGGATAACTCGGTGACATTAGTCAGAATCACCGATCAACTCGGCGATTCACCCTTTGGTGTAGTTCATCGCCGTCTTGCACCATCTTTCGGCATCATGCTGCTCTGGGTCATTGGGCGACATAGTACTGCTTCGCGGACCTTCTCGGTGATGCGCCGACTGCTCCCTTTTTCCGTCGACTTGATCCCTTCCTTCAGGGCTCAGGACACTGGAACAAAAGGCGAATTGAGACCCTTCGGTGATTCACCAAGTGGACTCGGTGATCCTTAGGTCTTCATTTTCTTGTTCTTTTCTGCCTTTTTGTTCCTTTTTGCGAAGTAGTGTCCATGCTTTCCTTTAAAGTTCAAATACCTAAAACTTAAAGGTTTTCATCAGATATTGAGATAAAATAAGCATTTGAAGACACAATTTCTATTAAAATATATCCCTAAATGAGTCCAATTTGTGGACTCATCAACACCCCCAACTTAAACTTTTGCTTGTCCTCAAGCAAACGAAAGTTCAGTCGTTCAAAAAGGAGGTGTCTCAAACAGTGCTACACAAGACTCAATCATGAATGCATACAACAAAACTTCAAACTACTTATGCGGAGATTCAATTGTGTATGCAAAGATTCAAGTTGTGACACACCATTACCAAAGATTCTCATGCTCGCAATACTTACTACTAATGCAAGTTCAAGCTCAACAAAAGTATCTAAATTCCTTCACAAAAAGAATGATTCCATATTCACACACATGAGTTAATCAATTTAAGATCAGGAATCAGATGCAACGCTAGCACTCAAAAGAGGGACACAATGCATGTTTTCACCCATAGGTTTGCCCTTAGTTTCCAATCGACTTTCGGTTCGGCTTTCTCAGGATCAAAAAGTTCTTTTCAAGGCTTGTAATGGGGTTGAGTGAAAATGTATGGTCATTTAGGCTCAATGACTTTTTCTTCATGAGATGTGGTATTCTCAAGGCATCCCCTTCTTTTCCTTAATCAATTCTTTTTCTAGTGCTTCTAAGTCATCTTTTTATTTATCTCCATGGATTGCTTGGAAATCCAATTTCTTTTGTACTTTTATTCCACAACTTTTCTTTTTCATTATTTTCTTTTCTTTTTTTTTCTCTTTTTTTTTATATGGAGGGTTTCCATTTTTTCGCAACACCATGGGTTAAGGGAGACTTTTCCTGCATTTCTTGACTTCTCCTTTTCCTTTTTCACTGCACCCAGCCTAAGTTGGCTATTCACTAAACCACAAATCAAGAGGATTATAGGTAGTAGATCAAGTAAGGTCTAGGGTTCATCAAGGTTCTTTCAAAGAAATGTAAGGCTCAAAGGGTGCTTAAAAGAGTTTCACACGCTCACGGGTAGGCCACAAAAGAGGTATATGTCAAATTTGGCTCAGACTCTTTAAAGTTTCCTAAGATCACATCAAGATGACACCTTTCTAAGTCAATCAAACTAACAGGGAAAATTCTAGGTTTACCCATGCGTGGTTCAAAGTAAGCTAATCACACAAGGCATCGACACTTAAGTCAAACAAGACTACACACTTTTGCTAGTGTGCAACGGTCATTACAGAGAATCAATTCGATAAATGGCTAATCACAACAAGATGCAAAGAGTTCACATATTTTCTATGCAACTTCGTTTGGTCTCGTCGTAGCCACACATTCATGTTCGTTCGATTGAGAACACTATTCAAGTCATCAGTATTGATTAGAATCGAGACTTAAATTTTGCAAAAGAACAGCCACTTTCAACATAAGCGGTGGCGAAAATTTTCGAAAATATTTTTTTTTCAGAAGGGTTCAAAATCATTTTTGCAATTTAAAACAAAAGAGAGCCATGAGCTCAAACATCCACAGAAAGCAGTGTAAAAATAATTTTAAACAGAACAACATGAATATCAACACAAAAGGTGTGGGCCTCACCCCACTACAATTATAAGCAATTTGTCCTCAAATGCCATTAAAATAAAGTATCCAAAAGTAAAAGTATAATAAGACAGAGAGGGAGGTAAAGAAAGGTTGTGTCTATGCAGTCTCTCTCTCTGTCGGAGTGTTAGTAGCTGGTGTAGCAGTCTGTGTATGGGCATCAGTGCCCAGAGTAGCCTCAGATGAAATATCAATGCCAGATCCACTAGGGCCTACTGTGGACATTTCAGTCGATGATGTCTGGATCATCGACTGCACAACCGTCCCTATAAGATCTGGCAAGTCACTGAATATCCCTTCATCTCTGCTCTTCTGTGTCTCCTCAGTGTTCACTGATAAAACTCCTCATCAGTCTCTGCTTCTAACCCTGCATGCCTTGTATCATCCCTCTGCACATCTAAGGTAGTAGCCGGAGGAATCCCAGAGGTCTCAGGATCATCCTCGTCATCTGCTCCCTGCATCAGTGTAGTGAAGTCGGTAGCCTTCAAATAGGCTACATCCTTCTTCAACTCTGCTATTTCGACTCTTAATGTTGAAACCTCGGGTGTCTCTCCCTGTCTGCTCTCGCAAGCATAGACTCTGGTAGTTAGATCATTAACAGTAGTCTTAAGAGGGGTTACTGCAGTCAAGATGGCATTGTCAATCATCCCTGGGATGGATTTCTCCAATCGCGTCACCCTCACATCCACTGAATAGGTTGGCCGTCCCATCTTCAGGATCATGGCATGAGTAATCCTGGTAGGCTGAGAGGAAGAGGAGGAACCTGGGGTCTGAAAAGAAGGGGTGGGTATACTTGGAGACTCCGAGGACAGAGTAGACGAAGGTTCTGCTGCTGGTAATGAGTCAACATCGATCTCTGGAGAAGTATTTATTGGAGTTGCTCTCCTCCCATCAGCCTCCTCTCGTGTGAACTCGTCTTCTATATGCCGAATATCGATGGAGGAAGACGGGGTGACCTCTATATCTCTAGCAGGATCCCAGGGTACTCCGGCACGCCGGCATAACTCAGTGATTAGGACAGGAAAAGGCAGAGACGTCTGTGTCTGTTTGGCTCTCATAGGCATCTACTGTGAAATCAGCAGTCCCAGGTTGATCCGCCTCCTGGCCATGATAGAACCAAGGCAGGCCGCCTTAGGGTGACGCAGGATGGACTCATTCTATGATGGCATGATAGTGCTACTGATGAAGCCAAACCAGTACCGGGAGGTGATGTTCATATCCCTCTTCTCAATAAGAGCTCCTGCATCCATCAACCTCAGGATGATGTCAGAGATCATCGGAGCTAACCAAACCTACAAATCATCCAGAGATGGAACAATAGGCAAACCCTGGTAGGGCAGTGCCGAGTGCAGCGGTCGACCCAATACATCATTAATATGCTCGTTGTGACACTCCACCTCCTTGCTTCTAACCATAATCAACTTCACTGATCGGAACTTACTAGCCTTCTTCTTATTCTTTGGGACCAACTCTCCATAGGCTACGTAGAATTCCCAGATCCAGGAAGGAATGTAAGGACCCTATGGCCTAGTGAATTGCTCCAACTAATGATATCTGAGTGTATCAAGTACCTCAGCGTGTGGAGGTGGAGCGACAGGGGTGCAAGGGCTACTGGAGGTGGTGCTGGAGTTGGCGCTGATTCAGTAGTCTGGGGAGTGACAACTGAGGGAGTACTAGCGGTTGTGTGCTGAGATCTGGTCCGGAGTGCATCCCTTCGGTAATCAGAGGTTGTTCATCCTCTGGTTCATCAAAATCTGGCTCAATAGCTATTCTTTTTCTAGCTATATATTTCTTTCTCTTGCCTTTGTCTCCCAGCTGGAGGTTATCCCCATTCCTCTTTGGAGGATATGATCCTCCTTTATTGATTGTAATTCCTTTAGTCTTTTTCTGTGGTTGCTCAGTTAAGTTGGTGCGAACCATATCTGCAAAATATGGAGAGAAGTTAAGAAAACACAATCACGCTCTAGCACAACAAATCTTGTTGCAAAAAAACTAGCAGATCCGGTCGGCGATTCGCCGAATACTTTTGGCGAGCAAGGGTCTGTCCGCCGAAAGTTACAGTGCATAAGGTTCTCAGGGGTAGAATACAAAAGGCGGTCAAGAGTACTTTCGGTGAGTCACCGAATTCACTCGGCGACCTATGGCTTCTAGCCGAAAGTCACAGTTTCATTCAACTTGACCTGATATTAAGGGCGAGATGGAGACATTAGGCGAAGCGCCGAATGACTCGGCGAGCTCGACTCAGCTTGCAAAATGATTCAACATGCCCATTTTCAATCCATCTTCTCGAATTCAATCCCGCAAACCCCTGAAGAAAAATTAAAGCATGCAGTAACTAAATTCGAACAAGGCCCATACTACCCATTACCCCAGAATACTCAGATTTCTCCCAAACTTGCCGCATTTGGCGATTTGACAATATGTACTCTTAAGAGCGGTGTCACCCTCTCTATCATTGAGAAAATTTTCGACATTTAGCACAAACATGGGTTACTAAGACTTCACCCAATCAATTAAAAGCACATGCAAACATGACCCAACTCATCAAAAAGCACCAATATTATGAGCATTTGACAATCAGATAACACATGCAAGATTTTCAAATTAAACTAGGCATGTAATCATTCTAAACCTATCAGAGAGGCCCAGCACACATCAATAAGATACGATCATTGCGCAAGAGTTCAAACTATTCGAAAGTTAAATTGGGATTTGGCTAACTAACCTTTTGTGCCGATTAAACTATGATTGAAAAGCTAGGCAACAAAGAAATTCAATTCAGAGCAGAGATTACTCAAATAAAGTACTAGTTGGATATAAGAATATTGACAATACTACCTTGGTGTGAATTTGTGAAGATTTAAAACGAGGGAAATAGTAGGAGTTCAAATTTTAAGAACTTTAGCCATTATAAACCGTCCAGTTCGCGATAGTTCGGCGACGTTAGTTGAGGTCGCCGATCCACTCGGCAATACGCCGAGTGGTCCTTTGTCCCGCCGATTGTTACATACTTGTCAATTTCTTGGGATCAAGATGGCGGTCTAAGTCAAAATCGCTGACCTGGTCAGTGATGCGTCGACCTGTTTAGCGGTCTACTGACTGACCTTTTTCTAGCCAATCTGTATTTTTGACCACTTTCCTCATTCAAACCTGCACCAATAACACACCGTTATTTGTAAAAATAAGTTAAAGCATTTAAAACCTTGGACTTACAAAAACTTTCGCCAACTTTTATTTTGCCACTTGCTTAACTTCAAAACTTGAGATACAACCCTTGAACACTTAAAATATGACATACCACATCATTTTTAATTTATTACTCACCCTCTTTGTCTTTCCACGAATGTACGAATTAATTTAGACGTTTAGAAAAGTCGGGGTGTTACATTCTTCTCCTCTTAGAAACATTCGTCCTTGAATGAAAAAAATCTAAGTCACACGATTATGTCCTTAGGAGTTGCCAAAGTTTAGACATAGCATCCTTTGTGAATGTGACTATCCAGAACAAGAAACGCATAAATTTTTAACCTAGGCGTCTCAAAGGACGACATAAATAGCTAAGCAATATAGCTCCGCAATAAAAGTGCGAGCAAAAATACAACGACGACAACCATAATAATAAAAAATAATATAATTTTTTTGATAGGTATCTTAACCCACTGCACTAATATAAACTGATATGCCATCACCCTGGGGTATGAAACAAGTGAGGATATTTGGACCTCATGCCATCCTCAGCTTCCCAGGTCACCTCTTCTCTATTCTTGTTTCTCCATAATACTTTAACCGAAGCCACCTCTTTGGTCCACAATTTACGGACATGTTGATCTAATATAACAACTGGAGTTTCCTCATAGGATAAATCCTCTGTTATCTGAACATCCTCAACTGGGACAACCCGATAAGGGTCTCCTACGCACTTCCGTAGCATCGATACATGGAAAACTGGATGAACAGATTCTAGCCCCGAAGGAAATTCTAACTCATAAGCCACTCGTCCTACCCTACGGAGGATCCGATATGGCCCAATGAATCTTGGACTAAGCTTGCCTTTTTTGCCAAATCTCATAACACCCTTCATAGGCGAGACTTTTAAGAATACCCAGTCATCAACACAAAATTCTAAGTCCCTTCGTCGCATATCTGAGTATGACTTCTGTCGGCTTTGAGCTGTTAGCAACCTCTCCCGAATGAGCCTAACCTTCTCCTCTGTCTTCTGTACTAAGTCGGGTCCAATCAACCCTGACTCACCTACCTCGAACCATTCAATGGAGGACCTACATTTTCGCCCATACAAAGCCTCATAAGGTGCCATCCCGATGCTAGAATTATAACTATTATTATATGCGAACTCAATAAGAGGCAAGTGGTCATCCCAACTTCCTTTGAAGTCTAGCGCGCACGCTCGTAACATATCCTCGAGTATCAAAATTGTACGCTCAGCCTGACCATCTGTCTGAGGGTGAAAGGCTGTACTAAGATTAACATGTGTCCCCAGTCCTTTTTGGATTGACTTCCAGAAGTTGGCAGTAAATTGTGCTCCTCTATCAGAGATAATAGATATTGGGACACCGTGTAGCCTAACAATCTCTCTAATATAGAGCCCTGCATAGTCTTCAGCCGAAAAAGTAGCCCTGACTGGTAAGAAGTGGGCTAATTTTTTTAGTCTATCAACAATTACCCAAATAGAGTCAAACTTGCGAAGTGATCGAGGTAACCCTGTAATAAAATCCATTTTAATTGCTTCCCACTTCCACAAAGGAATGGCTATCTCCTGAACTAGCCCAGCAGGCTTTTGGTGCTCAACCTTCACCTGTTGGCAGTTAGGACACTGCGCAACAAACTTAGCAACGTCATTCTTCATCCCCTGCCACCAATAGATCTCCTTAATGTCATGGTACATCTTCGTCGAACCAAGGTGAATGGAATAACGGGAATGATGTTCCTCTTCCATAATTTGATGTCGAAGCCCTGCAACATTCGGAACACACAATCGACCGCTATATCTGATGACTCCATCTTATGCTATATCAAATGCTAAAGATTGTTGATCCTGAGTCTTAGATCTAAGCTTCTCTAAGCTAGGATCCTCTTGTTGTTGTGATTTTACTTCTACAACTAGAGATGATACGGCTGTATCCTGAATTGTGACCCCATTATCGTCTGTCTCAAACAATCTGACTCCTAAGCTAGCTAACTGATGAAGCTCTCGCACTAGCTCCCACTTCTCAACACCTAAGTGAGATAAACTACCCATAGATTTTCGACTGAGGGCATCGGCTACCACATTCGCCTTTCCTGGATGATATAAAATATCCACGTCGTAGTCTTTCAGTAACTCAAGCCATCGACGTTGTCGCAGATTTAACTCCTTATGTTTAAAGATATATTGAAGGCTTTTATGATCTGTGAAGATGTCAACATGAACGCCATATAAATAGTGTCTCCAGATCTTTAATGCATGCACAACTGCAGCCAACTCTTAATCGTGGGTCGGATAGTTCTTCTCATGCTTCCTCAACTGCCTTGAAGCATATGCGATAACCTTACCATGTTGCATTAGAACACATCCCAACTCAACACCAGAAGCATCACAATATACCACATAGCCTTCTGAACCGTCTGGTAATGCAGGAACTGGTGCTGATGTCAACCTGTCCTTCAGCTCCTGGAAACTATGCTCGCAAGTCTCAGTCCACTAGAACCTAACTGCTTTTTGAGTCAGCTTCGTTAATGGGGCTGAAATTGAATAAAACCCCTCTACAAACCTTCTGTAGTACCCTGCTAACCCTAAGAAACTACGAACCTCAGTCGGAGTATGGGTCTGGGCCAAGTCTTTACGGTCTCAAACTTTTGTGTATCAACCGCAATGCCTGCATCTGATACATTATGGCCTAAGAAAGCTACAGAGTTCAACCAGAACTCACACTTGGAAAACTTTGCATAAAGTTCTCGGTCTCGAAGAACCTGAAGGACTGCTCGTAAATGATTTTCATGCTCAACTTTTGAACGTGAATACACCAAAATATCATCAATAAATACAATCACAAACAAGTCTAGATACGACCTGAATATACTATTCATCAGGTCCATGAACACTGCTAGGGCATTAGTTAATCCAAAAGACATTACCAAGAACTCAAAGTGTCCATATCTGGTTCTAAAAGCTATCTTTGGAACGTCTTTCTCCCGAACTCGTATCTGGTGGTACCCTGATCTTAAATAAATCTTTGAGAAGCACTTAGCACCTTGTAACTGATCAAACAAGTCATCGATCCTTGGAAGAGGATACTTATTCTTTATAGTCGCCTTATTCAGTTGTCGATAATCGATACACATTCTTAGTGAACCATCTTTCTTTCTTACGAATAACACTGGCGCACCCCATGGTGAAGCACTAGGCCTGATAAAGTCTTTATCTAGCAAGTCTTTCAGCTGATCCTTCAACTCCTTCAGCTCCGCAGGAGCCATTCTATAGAGAGGGATAGATATGGGTTGTGTACCTGGTAGCATATCGATAGTAAAATCAATTTCCCATTCTGGAGGGATACCAGGGAGCTCGTCTGGAAATACATCTTGAAACTCATTAACTACCGGAATAGACTGAAGAGTCGGTGGTTCTGCATCTATATCATGAACGTGAACAAGATGATAAATACAACCCCTAGTAATCATCCTCCTAGCCTTAAGGTAGGAAATAAACCTACCTTTCGGCGTTGCTGTGTCGCCTTTCCATTCCTGAACTTCCTCTCCTGGAAAGTGGAATCTAACAATCTTTGTCCGACACTCAACATTAGCATAACAAGACGCTAACCAGTCTATACCCATAATGACGTCGAAATCGACCATCTCTAACTCTACGAGATTTACAGAGGTCTGACGGTCAATAATTTCTACCGTGCAACCTCGATAGACTCTCCTGACAATAATAGACTCGCCAACTGGTGTAGATACAATAAAGGGTCGATCTAATGAATCTGCTACTATACATAACTTCCCCGCAATAAATGGAGTAACATAAGATAGAGTAGATCCAAGATCTATCAAAGCATAAACATAATGGGAGAAAACAATCAATGTACCTGTCACAATATCTGGTGATGACTCTGAGTCCTGTCGGCCGACTAGTGAATAGGTACGGTTCTGTCCACTACCAGAACTAGATGCTCCCTCTCTGCCTCCGCCTCTACCTCTACATGCAGAAGTTTGAGGTCCACGCCCTGTAGACTGTGCGAATGAGGAGGAACCTACTGCTGACCTGGACGACTGACCTATACCACCCTGAGCTATGGTCGGGCAGTTTCTCCACCCATGCCCCTCCTGTCCACAAGAATAACAACTTGTGTAACCTTGTTTGCACCTCCCGAAATGCATCCTACCACAAGTTGCACAATGCGGTGGGGTTGTTCTAGCCTAGCCTGAACCCCTCTGCTGCTGAGAGCCTGATGCTCGTGAATCCTCACCTGGGCCTGACTTTCCTTGACGATCAAATCTACTACCCTGGAACTGCTGTGGTGGAGGTTTAGGTGGCCTAATAGAATATCGAGGTCTAGGACCACCCTGAAAATCTCCCTGTGAACCAGCGGGCCTAGCCCTTTTCTGTCTCTCTCTCTCGACCCTCTCACTCATATACTGTAAATGTCGGCGATCCTCTATGCCTTATGTAAATGCCTGAATTCACGAGATATCCATATTATCGTTTAGTGCAGCGGTAGAACAAGCGTCGATATAGTCTGAGTCAAGCCCTCCCACAAATCTACGCACCCTGTCATACATCGTATCAACAAATGTTGGTGCATATCTAGCCAATGAATCAAATCTCAGCCCGTACTCTCGGACACTCATGCTGCCCTGACGGTGGTTCAGAAACTGGTCCACCTGGCCATCCCTAATCTCCCAAGGTAAATAATGATATGTGAAAGCTTCGGCAAAGCTATCCCAAGTGGGTAGACATGCATCTTTTCCCCTAGATCTCTCCCAGCTTTCGTACCAAAATACTGCAACATCACGCAATCGAAATGCTGCTAACTTAACTTACTCAGTAGCTGATGCATGCATGACTCTGAAGATCCTATGAAGCTGATCAACAAAGTGCTGAGGGTATTCTCTGCGGTCTGTCCCAGTAAACTGTGGAGGATTCAAGGCAAGAAATTCACGAACTCTCGAACTTCTGGACCCTTCAGAAGGTTCGGCAACATCTGGCACAACTGGCTGGCGTTGTGCGGCTACTTACTGTGCTAGCATATATCCTGCACTTTTGAAATCATGATCAGATGGAATAGGAGGAACTAGAGGTGATACTACTGGTGGAGCCAAAAGTCCTGTAGCCCTCGGAGGCTCCTGAAGCAGTGGAGAAGCTATAGGGGGCAGCAAAGATGTCTCCCCCTGGGTCACAATGGGCTACCTCCACTTGTGGTACCTTGTCGGTACCCTCGCTTCTAGTTGTATCTAGCCCTTGGCTAGCTGTAGTCTGTCTAGTGTCAGTCATCTCTATCTCCACACAAGTATACATTATAAGCCAGAAACCTGAACCCTTAAGACATCGCTCTATAGCACGAGGTGAGCAAAAGAAGGATAGTCATTCTAACATGCCCGGTAGCTTCTTGCTTACTGAATGTGGTGCACAACACATTTATAAACAAGACTCTACTAGACACATTCATGCATGCAGGTCCCAACAGACATCCGAGTAGACCTCCTCAGCAGCAGGATTGAGTTCTATACGGTTGGCTAGCCCTTTCCTTCGGAGCTGCCAGAGTGTGGAGGTTTGTTAGCTTTTGTTGTATATATTTTTATGGGTAGGCTGGGGCCCTGTCCCACCAATCTTTACTACTCTTAGAGGCTTGCAGACTAGTGTGTGAGGTGTATATCTACGTTATGGCCATACTGGCCTATGTGGTTGGTTTGCTGAAGCTTGTGAGTTGTTTGATGTATTGTATTGATATATACCTGCTTTTAGTTTTGGTATAGATATCATGGTTGCCTCGATGTCCCAATCAGGACTTCTGTGCTAGTTGGCTATTTATTTATATGATCTCCTGGGAGTAGCTGTTTCTTTTATAGATCAGTTGGCAGGGGCCTTGCCGGCCGATGGCTTAGTTTTAAGCCGAGATATACTTGTTTAATTTCTTGACTGCGTGTGGCTGCCATGCGCTAGTAGCAAATGGTTCAGCAGGGTCGGCTCGGGCCTGAGTTTTGGCATTAGGAGCCAGTTGCACCCTTGAGTTTGGGGTGTGATAGGTTGCCTCCCAAGAAGTACCTTATTTAACGTCTTGGCTCGACGCGAGTCCTTACTCACTCCCCATTGGTTGGGTTGGACCTAGTGTCAGTAGGTAATCCCAATAGTTTGTTTGAGTGAAGAGGAGGCACCGCATAATTCAGGAGTGTCCTGAACAACTGAATTGATCTAGAATGAGAGCCAACCATTTGATTCAACACTTCAACACTCTCCTTCATCTCTTCCAATAGTCGATCTTGTTCGCTGACTTTTTTGAGAATGATTTGGAGTGTGTCCTGGACACGATTGTTCTCCCTGTGTATAGACTTCTTCCTCTCGTGAGGAGGTATGTACCTCCCGGGACTCTTACACTGGTTTTCAACCTCAATTATTCTGGTGGCCAACTCATTCAGCTGAATTACTAGTGCGATTAACTCGAAGTCTCTCTTGACTTCTTGGCTCGACTCAG
Organism: Solanum piurae; assembly: GCA_029582685.1. NCBI lineage: Eukaryota > Viridiplantae > Streptophyta > Magnoliopsida > Solanales > Solanaceae > Solanum > Solanum piurae. Next base: position 6,034 of record JAJOOO010001531.1, on the reverse strand, counting down.
CGGAGTTGCCACCATTCTCAGCGTCCATCTGCGGGGAACCTACCTACACTAACAAATTTAAAGAAAAACAAAACAAAAATTAAGGTTAGTAAACTACAACTAAGAAGAACATAAATTCTACTAATCTAAAAATTCTCAAGTAACACCACTCCCCGGCAGCGGCGCCATTTTGATGCTTATCGTGACCAACGATACTAACTACGGTTCGAGTGTCTATGATCGTCGATAATATAGTAACCCAACCAAGGGTTGGGGTGGTGTCCCAAGGGAGCGGTTTTGAGAATTAATAGAAAAATAAAATCTAGTTCTAACTAGTCGTAGCTAAAGAAATTAACGATTAAAAACATTGTAAATCGAAGGGGGGACACAAAAGTGTCAAATATCAATTTGGGGGTGTTGTCACAAGTAAGTAAAAATAACAAAATTAACAAGAAAATCAAGTATGGGGAAGAGTTCTTGAGGTGTGACTGTAATACAAGTTGAGATAAGTGATTGGGTACATGCTTTCGATAGGATATTTGCAAGAAAATAGTGACTAGGCTAAGCTTTAGATGGAAATAAGTTCCCTCTCAGGCAACTTACCCCGTTTCAAATGCATTCCTCTTGGACACCCATTTGTCGCATGAAAACCAGCCTACGCCTTACCCCACTCACTATCTTGAGCTGAGTGTTAGGATATGGGACTAGGGCTCACCCTCTCGGGCTGAACCTCATGTCGACCCACTCCTTAGGCCATCAGTATAGTGGTCTTAATTTTGCGATCTCCCTCTCGGGCAAGTCAAAAATACATGGGTGGATTTGTATTTGAAACTACAAACCCATTAAATTAAACCACAACCACTAGGTGAAATCACCATTAAAATACATCTAACCTATCACCAAGCAAGACCCAACAATAATATCAACACATATTTGCTAATTCACACTCCAAGAATAGGGTTTTTAGCCACACATCAAGAAATAACAAAATACACCTAAAATGATAGTGAAATCAAATGGGTATAAGAAATTAAACCTTGATTTAAGCAAATGAAGAAGAATAGAAAAGCCCCACTTCAAACTTGGGGAAGATGAACTCCTTTCTTCAAGTTTCCAAAATCCTCTCCAAACTTGAGATTAAAAAGTACTAAAAAATTATATTGTCTATAATTTGATACTAAATTATGATACTATGCTATAACTCTCAACGAGTATTTATAATTTTCAAAAATCTGTGTTGCGGCGGATCACCCGGTGACATTAGTCAGAATCACCGATCAACTCGGCGATTCGCCCTTTGGTGTAGTTCATCGCCGTCTTGCACCATCTTTCGGCATCGTGCTGCTCTGGGTCATTGGATGACATAGTACTGCTTCGTGGACCTTCTCGGTGATGCCCTAATTGCTCCCTTTTTCCGCCGACTTGATCCCTTCTTTCAGGGCTCAGCACACTAGAACAAAAGGTGAATTGAGACCCTTCGGTGATTCACCTAGTGGACTCGACGATCCTTAGGTATTTGTTTTCTTGTTCTTTTCAGCCTTTTCGTTCCTTTTTGCGAAGTAGTGTCCATGCTTTTCTTTAAAGTTCAAATACCTAAAACTTAAGGTTTTCATCAGATATTGAGATAAAATTTGAGGACACAATTTCTATTAAAATATAGCCCTAAATTAGTCCAATTTGTGGACTCATCAACGATACCTTTTATTCAGTTAGTTCCTATAGTAAAAGAGTTTCCAGAAGTCTTTCCAGATGATCTACCCGGAGTGCCTCCTGAGAGAGAAATAGACTTCGTCATAGACATTCCTCCCGATACTCGTCCTATCTCTATTCCACCATATAGAATGGCACCAGCAGAGTTGAAAGAGCTTAAATATTAGTTGATAGATCTTATTGATAAGGGTTTCATTCGACCAAGTGTCTCACCTTGGGGAGATCCGGTCTTATTTGTGAGAAAGAAAGATGGTTCTCTTAGGATGTGTATAGACTACCGCCAATTGAACAAGGTTACCATCAAGAATAAGTATCCTCTTCCAAGAATTGATAATCTTTTTTATCAACTTCAGGGTGCTTCTTGTTTTTCTAAGATTGACCTCAGATCTGGCTACCATCAGTTGAAAGTAAGGGAATGTGATATTCCCAAGACATCATTCAGGACCCGTTATGGTCATTATGAGTTTCTGGTCCTATTGTTCGGTTTAACTAATGCACCTGCAGCGTTTATGGACCTTATGAATAGAGTATTCAAGCCTTATTCAAATATGTTTGTTATCGTTTTCATTGATGACTGATGAGTCCACAATTTGGACTCATTTAGGGATTCATTTTAACAGAATTAGTGTCCTCAAATGCATATTTTTTCTCAATAACTTATGTAAATCCTTAAGTTTCAGGTATTTGGAGTTTGAGGCAAAGCATGGACACTACTTGGAAAAAAAAAGAACAAAACGGCTGAAAAGACGAAGAAAAGAAGGCTTGAGGATCGCCTAATGTATTAGGTGAATCTCCGAATGGCCTTAACCTAGTCCAAAGTTCCAATGTGCTGAGACCTTAAGGAAAAGATCAAGTTGGCGATTAAAGGGAGCAGTTGGCGCATTGCCGATCAGTTCCGCAAAGCAGTACTATATCGCCTAATGATCCAGAAGGCGAAGATGTTGAAGGCAAAAGCTGAAAGGCGATGAAGAAAACCAAAAGGCGGATCGCCGAGTGCATCGGCGATCCCGACTAACTGCGCCGAATGATCCTTCGCAACACTTTTTTTTTACACCTATAAATACTAGTTTGTGTTTTTATCTTAGGATGCAATTTCAGAGATAACATTTTGTTTTCTAAGTTTTCAAGTATAGAACATTTTTGCTTAGCTTTTGAAGATTTGAAGACTTTCAATTCCAAGAAATTAGAAGTGGGTGTTGAAGATTCTTCATCATAGACTCGTTAGACGTAAATATAAATCATACCCAGTTGATGTTACTTTGATTTGGTATCATTTTCTTCCTTTTTTCTATGTCTAGATAAAACCCCAATTCTTGAGATTTGATCGGAATATGGGATAAACTACACAATCGGGTAAATGTTATTTATAGTCAATTGTTGAACATTTGTAACTAGGCTAGACTTTAGTGGGGTAAATTCTCTCTCGAGCAACTTACCCCAAATCAACTCAGTTTCTCCCGAACACCGAGTTGCCGCTTTTAAGCACAGCCTCCGCCTTAGCCCATTCACTCTCTCAAGTTGAATGTATGGGAAAAGACCTAGGATTCACTCTCTTGAGCTGAACCCACGACGACCCAATAATCACCGACTATCGATTTAGTAGTCTTAGTTTTAAAACCTCTCTCTCGAGCAAGCCAAAAATAATAAGATGAAATCGTATTTGCAACTACAATCCCATTAAGTTCCAACACAACTACTAAATGAAATAACATTTAAACAACAAATAGACTAACAATAAGCAAGATGACCCCATCTATGTACAGACGCTTTTCCTCAAGGATCGTCCTTAGCCCCTCAGTCTTTAATTTATTCATTGGCTTAGGCGGAGGACCCTGTACCGGAGGTGCCAGTACCATTGTTTGTTTTGGGACTGGAGGAGTAGGGGTGCTAGGCTGCGAATTCTTGATCCTAGATGAATCATTCCTCTTTTTAGATTGTAACTCCGCCCTCTGTGCTATGACAAGATCATCATCCTCATACTTTGTAGTTTGAAGATCCGGATGCTCATCCTCACATTCAGATGGGGTAAGGTAAGTAGCATAAATTCCATCATTGTCTGAGCTTGCTTCCGATAAATCTGATGCCTTGCCTTTACCTTTGACTTTCCCACCAGTTGTGGACGTTTTGTGGCTTTTCCCCTGGATGCAAATGCATTCTCATTAAGTGTAATTCCCTTGCTTTCCCTTGGCGTGGCATGTTTCTCCCAGCAACTTTAGACGTATCCATGTCTGCAATCATAGTGGGAAAAATTAGATATACTTAATCAATTTCATAGAGAAACAATTGCAGAAGGACTCGCTGAGTTATTCGGTGAGTCGCCAAATCGCCTTGGCGAGTTGAATCGGGCTAGCCGAAAGAGTTCGCTCAAATATTTTGGCAAGTTGGCGAAGGGAGAAATCTTTCTGCGAATCGCTGATCCCATTCAGCGAGAAAGGGATAGTTCGCCGAAAGTTACAGTGCATAAAATGTTCAGGGGTGCAGACAAAGGGTGATCAAAACTACCTACGGCAAGTCGTCGAGTGATTTTGGTGACTTCAGGCTTCTCACCAAAAGTTACAGACTTCAACTACTCATTTAGCATGAAATTAAAGGTGAGATGGGGACATTAGGCAAACTGTCGAGTGGTTTGGCGAGCTCGACCAAGCTCGCCAAATGACCCAACGTGCCTATCTTCGACCCACTTTCTCGAATTCAACCCAGCAAACCCCGAAAATAAAATCAAAGCATGCACTAGTTCAATTAAGCTCAGACCCATAAAACCCATCACCCCAGGATACTCAAACTTCTCCCGATTTTGCATAACTAAATAACATGCAAGCACAACCACACAAAATTTAATCATTTCAACGCACAAGCATACGGGATTTCAAAAATCAAGACAAAATGGGCAAGATTCTCAAATTAAAATACGCGTTTGGACAATCTAATCTTATCAGAGAGGCCAAGCACACGACAATACTATAATATCATTTTCATAAGAGAAGAAATTACTAAAGCCTAAGTTTGGGGTTCGGAACACCAGCCTTTGGTGCCGATTAAATTACTTTGAAATGCTAGGCGGCAAAGAAATCCAACTCCGAACTCAGATCAAAACTAATAATACTCTAAAAACACAAGAAATATAGAAACTAGAAAGCAGGTGTGAGTTTGGGCAAATAAAAAGTGAGGGAAAGTGAAAGGGTTTGAAATTTAAATCCTTGGCTCTCTTTAAGACCGTCCTATTTTCGCCCACTCGACGCTATTATTCGTGTTCGATGAGCTACTCGACGACACGCGGAGCGGTCATCTATCCCATCGAGTTTTATAGGACCTTCCAATTTATGTGGGGATCCAAACGGTGAACTTTGTCGCGATCGCCGACCAGGTTGGCAACTTGCCAAGGTGATCATGGGCTCGCCAAGTTTTACATGCTACAAATTAAAATTGTGTTGAGCCAAATGGTGGATCAAATCGGGTGCACTGATAGCTCCGGCAATGCGCTGACTGGAACATTCGCTCACCCACCTACAATTTTCAAACAATTTTCACACTCAAACCTGCACAATCAACACACCATTATTTACAAAGACAAAAATAAAGCATTTTAAGGGGTTTTGGGTTGTCTCTCAAACAACGCCTTAGTTAACGTCGTGGCATGACGCAAGTCACCATTCAAACCTCATTCTCGGAGTTAGCCATAGTCTCACTAGGTAACCCCTCTTTATGTTGTGAGTAAAGACATGACAACACTTGACCTATTTGGACTTCTTGTAGCTGAATGATCATGGAATGGGAGGTCGTCATCTGATTCAGGTTTTTGATAGTCTCTTTTATCTCATTCAAAACTCTATCTTGTTCCTCGATTTTGTGTAGAATGAGTGAGAGGACCTCTCCATTTTGTCTACCCTCATGTTGCTTCATCTTTTTACACTTGCAAGGGGGAAGGTACTTTCTCTTCTTTTTAGACCTTACTTCTAACTTCTTTACCTTCTTGGACAGATCATCCAGCTGAATCAATAATGCATCCCATTCTTGATCCTTTTTTGCCTTCCTTGTTGTGTTTAACCATACCATCAAGGCGTTGGGCTACCACTTCATATAGTTGTTTTGTCAAACACCCTATAAAGAGTTGATCAACAATGCTTCTATTTTCAGAACCAATGCCTCTATAGAAGCATTCCAGGAGCAATCTATCAGGAATCCCATGAGTTGGGCACTGATGTAGTAATGCCTTAAACCTAGGCCACATCTCATGGATAGGTTCACCTCCCACTTGTTTGAACGTTAGGAGGTTGTCCCTAAGATTCAATAATTTCAACAGGGGGTGATCCATTTGATACCTAGAATTACCATTCACACTCATCGT
>JAJOOO010001530.1:0-19413 GCA_029582685.1 Solanum piurae | reverse complement strand
ATACAATCTATTGTATGTTAAGGTGAGTATTACTAATACCATGAATTTCTAGGTATTAGCAATGCAATGGTTTTAAAGCATCCATTAGCATGATTAAATATCCAATTTCTCCTCAAAACCTCTTATTATATCTTTTCCAACATTATAGTGGAGGGTATCTTTGTAAATAATTTTTTTATGCAATGCATGCTATTTTTAATACATTAAATCAAACGATGCATAAAAATAATTTATGTATAATTAATGCAAACATAACTATTACATGCAGTGCTAATATAAGCATTCTTAATACACTCTATTTAGCATTATTCTTATACGCTCTACCAAACACATAGACAATAGATGAGGATTTAACAACAATTAAGTGATCATGAATTGGAATTGGCTACTATCCTATCATTTGTTAACAATTTTCTCTTGTAATAAAGAAACGTCAATATGTCAAGGTGGAATCGTACTCATTAACTAGCTATATTGAGTGACTATCAAATATCCCTTTAAAAAAAATAGTGAATTGTTACTTCATATTGCAGACAATAAAATTCGAGTCCAGATAATAATAATCAAGAACGGAAAATTATGCAACAATCGTTTTACTGATTTAAAATGTGAGTCTTACAATCTTCATGATTCCTATGAATTCGCATTTTCGGATATAATTCAAGGGCTCTTTAGCTTGATCTTGAATTTGTCTTGAACTTGATCTTGAACTTTATTTTGATCTTGGATTCAAGGGCTTTGGAGTTTGTTCTTCAATCTTTGATGAACTTGAACTTGAACTTTATCTTGATCTTGACTCCTAGTTGAATTCAAGGGCTTCGAGCTTGATCTTGAATTCGGTGGTCTTAATCTTGATCGTTCTTGAACTTGAACGCTTGAATTCTTGAATTCTTGAACTTGTAGCTTGTAGAGAAATCTGCAGCTTTTGATCTACGAGCTTTCTCTAGCTTCTTTTTAGATTTCTTGGTTTCTTTTCTGAATTATGAGGGCCCTATTTATAGTTTTAAAACAGAGGAGTTGTGATTGAAACAGGATTTCCTTCGGCCAATCAAATTTAAGTGACATGACATATGAACTTTATGGAGCAGACTTTAATCAAAGGGAAAATTATATGAGTAAGCTAACATTTAGTACTTAATTATACTACATGACTATAGTTTTAATTAATTATAGAAAATGGATTTTGTTTAAGAAAATGGTTATGGGGTCCCACCATTTTAGTATGAATTGTGTAGAATCCCAAATGCCGTTTTATACAAACCTACACACAACCTCTCTCTACCACACTCACATAATTATCTCCTTAATTCTCTCAACGCACCATAAATCTTTCAATTCCCCATAAATCTCTCAACAGAATCAAATTGAAATTTTAAAAAATTTGTCTCCTAATCATTCTAATTTGATTCGAGGTATCATCCTTTTTTTTTTTTTTTTTACTTCCATCAGTTTTTAACTGATTGTATTTATTTAATTTTTTTGTTTTCCCCAAATTTTTCATAGTTCTACCGTCAAAATCTCGACTCCTTTGGTATAGTAATCACAACCATTCTAATCATGGAGGAACTATTTCCATCAAAGAGAATAACTAGAGGTATACATTTGCATGCAATAGAATCGGTACGAAATTCATCTTTTCGTTGGATTTAACTCAAGAATGTGAAGCAAGTGTAAGTTATATTGCCAAATAAAAAAAAAAGTACAAGAAACATCTTCTATTAAAAATGACTTAAAAACAATTGGAGAAGATGATTATGTTGCAATGAACCAACAAGAATCAGAAGATTTTGAGTACATTCTCGTTTCAATTTTATTTGTATATATGTAATTTAATAATTTTTTGGTATATGAATAATTAATTGGAGGGCATTATGTCATAGTTGTATACATTACACAATTTTTAAGCCACACATGTATAAAACATGTTTATACAGTTTTTCAGCTGTAGTTATACATTTCCAGCAGTTGTATAAATATTTAGTTAAATTCATAAGGTCTTTTGTGTACGAGTATCTAAATGGTTTACAATTGTATAAACTATGTCGTATTTGTATATATTATCGAATTTTAAGTCATATATATATATATATAAAACAACGCTACAATCGAACAATTATAGATATACAACTGCAACACAACAATTTTCGTCATTTCATTTTCCTCGAATGCATCACCAAAATTGCTATACCAGACATCACTTTAGATAAATTAAAAATGAATTTTAATATACAAATTATTTAATATATAGTTTGTTCAGTAACATATACAAATTGATTTAATTCAAATACAAGTACAATTAAGATATACAAATCACTTGTATTACTATATAAAACTCATTTTATATAAACATCACTTATATATACAATTTGCTGGTAAACATATACAAAATAATATACGTAAATGAAAGGGTTCAAAATTCTTTATGTATTATTGTATCCATTATATACAAATACATTTTTTATATTACAAACAAATTTAGATGTTTGTAGTGATCACTTTCATATCATATTCAAGAAGTAGTAAGTATTCATAAAATTCCAAGTATACAAAATACGAATAAAAAATAAACCACTGCTTCATATAAACTCTTTTAAACGCATTCATAATTATACAAATATAATCAAATTTACATTATATATACATTAAAATACGATATCCTAACGTACTTAGTATCTCAAAAAAAGAAAAGAAAAAAAGGCAAATAGCACATCGATTCATCAAAAGAAATTTTAAATACAAATGTTTAAAATTAATTCAAACATATACAAATGACGTAATATAATTGATTGTTGTGTTTACCTTAGTTGTATAATTTACAAAGAAATCAATGGATTTTTTAATTAAAATTCTGTAGAAATATTGATATCAGCGACCCAATGAGTTTTGTGTCATTGGGAAAGATGAAGAAGTCATTTTTGGTAAGGATTCTAATTAGATATAATAACCATTATTTAAGAGATTGTTTCCTTTCTTATAACCGAAATTGGCTCAATTAATTAAACCAACTTAATAACCTATATGTATAATTAATTAATAAAAATCGGAATATACAAATCAGATTCGGTTTAGCCATTAAAACTATAGCTATGCTATGTAAATAGGCAATTCGGCTAAAGAGGCCTATTATGTTTCACATCATAGCTATTTATGAAATTTTCCCATTATTAAATCAATATTTATTGGACTTAAATAATTAATTCATGAATTATATTAATCCATAATATTTATTTGAACTAATAAATTCATGAATTTTATATAATTCGAATTATTTTATAAATTTATATTTAATAAATTTTAAATGATTACCCATATATTTTTGGCAATGCTTAATTTGTGTTTCATCTATCATAAAATGTAAATAATTCATTAGTACTCAAATAACTCACTAATTGCACAATCTTTTAAGTATGGAAGGGTGACTCAACATAACGGGTGGTCTAAACCAAATTTCTTTACGGGCATAACAAGTCTTCTAAGTTTATAAATTTAATGATCACCCCAATCGTCTTTTTAGTCTTTTACATAATGTAAGTTTCAAGAAGAGAAAAAGAATAAAAGAATTCGAAGTTGTTGCTTGTAAAGTAAATTGGAAGTCTTCTGAATAAGTTTTATTATAAAGCTCTTAGAGGTACATAACAGTTGGGTAAAATGAAGAAACCTAACGATATTAACCTTATAAGAATCGAATAAGAAGAAAACACAAAATATAAAGAGCATTAATGGTTGGAAAACAAAAAGTCTTTAACAACAACAGTCAAATTGTTGTAAAACTGAAGAATAAAAGAACAATATAAAGATGAAGACTAGAAGAACATAAGACAAGAGGAACAATATATGATAACTATATTTTTTTCATGTGTTCACCAAATCTTCAAGTGTATACAATATGAATCCTTATGCCTCTATTTATAGTGTAACATAGAGGTATACAAAATGTTAGTCATAAACATGACATTAACATGAATATAATGGGGGAGGTTATGAAAATGAAAGGTTACAAGAATAATGGTTATAAAGGTGGAGGTTATGGAGGTTATGGTTATCTTCATAGTAGAGGAAAGTAATGGAGTAACTTCTTGATGTAGTGGACATCCACGATATATTATTTTATAATACTCCCCCTTGGATGTCCATAGATAATATGCCTCGTTAAAACCTTACTAGGAAATAAATTTGTGGGGAAAAATCCCAGTGAAGGAAAAAGAGTACACATATCTTTTAATACGTTTTGAATGTTGCCTCGTTAAAAGCCTTACCAGGAAAACCCAATTGTGATAAAAACCATGGTTAAAGAAAAGAGTACAACGCATATTTTTCTCCCCTGATAAAATTTTTTACTTGATATCTCAAAAACAATGCATTCCAATTTTGTATCACAACTTCTCAAATATTGATGTTGGCAATCTTTAGTGAATAAGTTTACAGGATTATCACTTGAATGGATCTTTGAACGTCTATCTCACCATTTTGTTGAAGATTATGTGTGAAAAAGACTTTTAGTGAAATATACTTTGTTCGATCTCCTTTGATTGTATCCTCCCTTCAATTGAGCTATATATCATTTTCGTATATGGTAGCTGCAATATCCTTTCCAAAAGAAAATCACATATTTTCTGAATATGATAGATCATGATTCCAATCAAACACACTCCCGACTTACTTTATAAATCAATATTATTTCTGCATGATTTGAAGAAGTGGTTATTGATGTTTGATTCTTTGAATGTCAAGATATTGTTGTGCCTCCATATGTAAATAAATACTCCATTTGCGATCGAGCTTTATGTGGATCAAATAAATATTCAACATCTACATAATCAAATAATTTCTGACTCGGAGATTGATCATTTCAATTTTATTGAAGCTCGTCTTTTCTTCTCAAAGAAAATCACACATCTTTTATATGTTGAGTCCCTTGCTTCGTTAGTTTCTTGTCATAACTTGAATGATTATATGACAATCCTTTCACATAACTTTCATTATGTATATCAAATAATCTTCTAGCATTTGCATAACCAACAATCTATAAGTGCACCAATTGCACTAATACATGGCATTTTAAATCATTCATGAGATCAAAAAGATTTTTTCTTTGTGTTAAGCAATCTCAAAATCATTGGGTACTCAATGAAATTGCTTTAAGACCTTTTAAATCCTTCAAGGATTTTCATATAACATTCATCGTCTAGTTAGACATAATAATCATTCATTATACATATTCAAGTATTTCATCTATTGCCAGACTAAAACAAGTCTCATTGCATCCACCACTGGAGAATATATTTCCATTTAATAATGTCAGGATTTTTGCGAAAACCCTTTATGCCCCAAGGCATAAATCGTACTTTATATCTTACGGTTATACTTTCGCACAATGATTCATTTGTACCCCACTGACATATATTTTGATCTATGAACTATAAGTTCAAAAACATCACTTTTCTAAGTGAAACAAAATATACTTGAATAGTGCATTTTATTTGGCCACCACACTATATGACAAATTTGAATTTAAGATCCTCATAATCATTTATAGCATTGAGTGCTACTTCATATAAAAGATACCGTCAACAGTTATTTTGATTCGATTTCAATACGACATAACTTATCGAGATCTCTTCATTTTTCATCATTTTCAAGTACCTGAACCTTTGTCAATATTTTATGAAGTGTTATGTCATAGTGCACTTTCAAAGCACTTACATCATTATCATGATCATTTTGATCATTTGCTCCTCTCCTTCCTCAAGGAATTTTACGTTTGAAATCGATTGGTCTATCACGCTTCTGGCGTATCATAGACTCTGTCCTTCAAGGACTATTTATTGGAGCACTTGCAACTTAATTAAAATATTGGGTCAGCAAATACATCTAGCAAATTATTTACAATATTTTGCAAATAAATTATCTCTTGAACTTCAAGTTCACATTTTTTTTAACGAGGATCGAGATAATTCACCCCACACATAATTTCAGCTGCTAAACATATATCCCCCTAATGTTAGACATTTACCCCGAACCTCATTTGGGGATCCATGTTTGTGCGTGGTGGAGCAATAAAATCATATGTGCACATATCAAATTTTAGATGGAAATTATTTGGTTCCTGACCCTGAACCAGTTGTGATGGGAGAACCTTGTTGGCTTGATACATACATGTTAAATAAACTCATCTCATACCAAATTTTATTTGAGAGATTTGTTCTCATAATCAATGGTCTAGCTATAATTGGAGGCAAATAATCTCTGCTAAACCAACCAGTATTATCAACATAATTTTATAGTTTGGAAACTGTGCTCTTAATTTAATAATTTGAGCAAACAACCTTACAAAAACTAATTTGTAGGTTGATACAAATGCACATGTGACCATACCATAGATGCATCTATTAAATCATAATAGTAACCGGTCCACATAACAGGTGAACGGGCCCATATTCACCTTTTTATATGTTCCAAATAATTTTAGGGGATACAATCCCAATCTTAGCTGGTACAATGATCATTTTATCATGAGAACAAGCAACATAAGAGAATTCTTGAAGATTTTTTTTTATTTTTTCAAACATATGGTCACATGAATTCTCAATTTCTTTTGCATCACATTTTAATCGAAATGGCCAACCGATTATGTCAATTGATATTTATTCTAGTTTACTTTTACATCTGATTTCATCATCATGTCCATACTTATATACAACAAACAACGGGAAAAAATGGGTAATCTTATACATAAATATTTATAACCCACTTTGGTTGTAGTAATTTGAAGATATTAAATCTTCCCATAATTTATAGTCTCAATATAATATTTTTTTTTCTTTTCAATTCTTTCGAAACTTAAAAAGTTTCTTTTGAGACTTACTACAACCCCAATATTATGAACAATTTCATTCCTCCGGATAGAAACAAATTAGCTCTTTAGGAACTCTCAATTAATTTTGTGTACTACCACAAATTTCACAACGCCATTCTTATGGTGACCATCTCCTTCAAGGAGAAAATTATTATTATTGTCATGGTTAAAATCATCACATGCAAGACATATTTCGTGACAACCAATGACAAATTTGTGTTACCACACAATAATATTTATTTTGGTCATGGCCACAACCTTTATAGGAAAAAAATATTTCTTTCTTTTGTCCTTCAATAGTTCATAATTTAACATACCACAATATTTGTGTAGTACTTAAACTATATGACTAAATTACCATTTATGTCAAAGTATATCTTTTCAATCTTTCAAACCTCCCGTACATGAACATGTTCTATCCATAAGAACACAAGGCACATTTTCTTTAAGAAATTGAGCAGAACCATTTGAACATGCTCCATAAGTTTTTATTAGAAACTCATTGTCATGCTTTCACATTCATCAAATTTATGTGACTCACCTCAACATCACTTTAAGAGGTCAAATGTACCAAATGTACACTACTAAAAAACAGTGAATACCGACCTACAAATACCAACCTCCGGAGGTCGGTATTCCCTGAAATACCGACCTAATACCGACTTTCCAGCTTAGGTCGGAAAAAACTTGGTAGCTATTCAATACCGACCTCTGGAGGTCGGTATTTACTAACCTCCCGAGGTCAGTTTTTATTTTAAGTCGGAAAATTCATTATTTTATTTTCTGACTTCTTGAGGTCACTTTTATATATTTGTTTTTATTTTATTTTTATTATTTCCGACATCCTGAGGTCAGAATATTTATTTCTTATATTTTGGAATACCGACATCCAATGTCGGTATTCGTTAATTTTTTTATTTTTAATTTTTTATATTCTCTACCTCTGGAAGTCTGTATATTTTAATTTTATTTTTTCATAATTTTTAAATTCCAACCTCTAGAGGTCGATATTTTTTATTTTTTATTTTATTTATTTTAAAGATTCTGACCACCAGAGGTCGGTATTTTTTATTTTTTATTTTTGAATTTCTGACCTCCGAAGGTCGGTATTCTTATTTTTTATTTTTGAGATTCTGACCTCCAGAGGTCGGTATTTTTATTTTTTATTTTTGAAATTCTGACCTTCAGTATTTTTATTTTTTATTTTTGAGATTCTGACCTCCGGAGTTCGGTATAAAAAGATTCTGATCTCCGGAGGTTGGTATTTTTATTTTTTATTTTTGAGATTCTGACCTCCGGAGGTCAGTTTTGTAATATCTCGTAATTTGAAATAGCTAGGAAGAAGCTAATAATTGGAAATAGTCATTTTTGAAAAGAATGAAAATCTGGAAATTTTGTTAAGTTAGGAAAAAATGAGTTTTTGGTCAACTTCAAGTGGTCATAACTCCTAGCTCAGGATGAGTTAGGTGTACTTCCAGATATGGTTGGAAATATCTTGAAATAATCTTTCCAATTCCGCTGAGTTTGCGCGATTTCGAGTTTGTATGAGTAGGTTATGCCCTTTGAAAGTTGGGTTGTTGGATTAAGGAAAGTCCAAATCCGGATTTTTGAAGGGTAGTTTGGTCTTTTCCTTACCCTTTTATTTTAATTCGTTTTTGGTAATTACTTAGGGGTCTAAACTGAACTTAGTCAGTTTACGCTTTTGGGAAAAAAGAGTTAGGGTTTTGAGAGAAGAGAAAAGAAGAGGAGAAAAGAGGAGAAAGGAGAAGAACGTTCAAGATTCATCAAGATTCGTCGAGTTTAGCTTGTGGATTTCGTCGGGGGTGATCCCTACAAGGTTTGTGAGATCACATAACATTGGGTTAGTTCACGCACGCGCCAAGCATGTTTAATTCAACGTATTTTCGTCCTAAAAAGATTGAGAAATTGATGTTCTTGATAGTTGTTCTTGAATTGGTTTCGTTCTTGAATATGAGTTGGGATTAAGGAGTTTCTTGATGATTGATTGTTGTTTCCTTGAGTTGTTTGGGTTATATTTTGTGTATATGATTTGGGTACATGAATCTAAAGTGAATTTGGAAAAAAGAATCATATTAAAACGATTTAGGATCAGAAAGCAAATTGAAAAATTCGTCATACACACCTGGGGAGGGCCAGGCGCGGCGTGCCCCATATGCGGCAGAGGGTCTGGGGCGGTGCGCCTGTAGTGCACCCAAAGTGAGCCCCAGTAAGTTGGGGGCCTGCCGCGATGCTCCTCGAACACGCCTAGATAGGCGTTTTTCACCCAGTTTTCGTCATTCATTCCGTTTAAGTCCTTCTAAAGTGTACTAACACTTCCTATTGATTCTAACTACTCTAAGTGAGTTCTAAACATCTAGAAATCATCCATAAACACGAATCATAACCTTGAATCCATAAATTCAAATTCAAGGAAAGTCAAGAGCTAAGTCTAGGAAATTCTCAGTCTTTTCAAAAAGTCTTTTGCAAATGCTTTTAACTTTGTTTTAAGACGTATGTTTTGAGTTGAGTAAAGAGTAAAGTTTGAAGTTCATGTCTTCAAAATAGTATATCGGGACTACGTATTCCAAAAGAGTAAAATGTTTTCACATTTAAAGAAGAAAGGAAACCTTGATTTCCAAAAGAGTCTTTGAGCTAGTTTTCAGTTAAAGAGCAAGAAAGGAAACTGAGATTTCCAAGAGAGCTTTTAAGATAAGTTTTGAGTAATTATCTCAAACCAAAGAAATAGTTTTGTTTTTACAAACACACGAGCTAAGCATATTTTGAGAGTAGTATTAAGCACCGATATGGGGATGTGAGTTCATATTAACTCAAGTCTCTATAAAAAATGTAGTTATCATGGGTAGAAAAGGGTCATACTTATTAGATGAATCATTTTCGCATAGACTAGTGGATCCACTAAGTGAGTTAGGTCCTATACCCCCGGCAATGTATAGGATGGTCCTTGGCAGCGTGAGGTAAAGTGTTGTATCACCACTTAGGCTCATAGTGGTGGTTGTCGGTTAGAGAATCTCCCCCATAAATTATATTATTTTCTTATATGAGTAAACTTGAGTTTGTTATTGCATTTTCTTTAACGAACTAAGATGTTTTCAACTGCTTTATAAGCTTTATATACTGCATGTGCTTTATTGCTTTATATTTGAGTTAAGTTATTCAGAAGTTGAGAAGAGCCAAGGTAAGTTTTCTTCAAATTCCTTTCAAGCCTATATCTTATTTTAGCATTCCAACTCGCATACTCGTACATTCAATGTTTTGATGTCAGTTGACCTGCATCGTCTTATGATGCAGATGCAGGTAACTAGGATCGGCATCCAGCGCATCGTTGATCCAGTGAGCACTCTAGAGTCAGTTGGTGAGCCTCCTTGCATTCCGGAGGACTCTTTTTATTGTATTCAGTTATTTTATCAGTTCATTAGGATGTTGTAGGGCTTGTCCCAACATCCATTCAGTTGTTTTAGAGGCTTCATAGATAGCCGGTCAGTTAGTAGTTCAGTTGTCTTTACTTTTCATTTCTTCTGTTAAAGACTTGAGTTTGCCTTAATGGCCAGTTGAATGTTCCTTTATAATATTCTAGTTTCTTCATAAATGTTTAGGTGATGAGTTAAGTATTCCGCTGAGTATGTAAGTCAGACCAAGGGTTCGCTTGCGACCAGCAATGGTCTTTGAGTGCCAGTCCCGCCCAGGGTGTAGGCTCAGGGCGTGATAAGTTTTCTGCTACAAAACTGGTAGCAAATTGCTGCAATTTTAGTTCCCCACCTGCATATTTATACCAAAACAACCCAAAGAATTTCAAATAAACTTTATCCAACCAAAACAACACAATATTTTCAACATATTCATTAAACTATTTCAAAATGAACTTCATCCAACTTCAAAATAAACTAAAATACGATCAAACAATTCCAAAATTATAGAAGTCTAAAATGTCAAATAGATACAACTACTCCTCATCACCCTCACTCTCCTTATCAGACTTATCATTCTCATCACTCTTCTTATCAAACTTATCATTCTTATCACCCTCCTGATCAGATCTATCACTTCTGGCCGGATATGGAGGAAGAATATTTCCTGATTCAAACAGAAAAGTTTGTTGGGCCTGAAGCGTTGTATACCTCTTGTTCTCTTCCTCCTTTTCTTTCACAATCTCCTCCTCTCTCTTTATTCTCTCTTCTTCTCTCTTTCTTCTCTCTTTCTTCTCTCTTATTCTCACTGTCGGCTACATCATCAAGCTCGGCATTGAGATAAGATATCTTAGCCTCCATTGCAGATATTGTCTCTCTATCCCCTCCATCGAAGCTTGAGGATGATGAGCCACAATACCAAGACTTCTTCTTCTGATACGACTTTTCTGGATAGTCGTAGACTGAACTTCTAATCGGTTCACCTATACTATGTTTCCAAAGATTCTCATTTTCTTCTTGTGTAAATGGTTTGTCCTGTCTCTCAAGAGGTAGAGTACTACAATATTCCTGAGATATTCGTGTATACCTATCCTGTAATTTAAACAAAGAACTCTACGAATAAGAATGCAATATATACAGGGAAAAGAAAAAAAGATTAGTTTGAATAGAGTTTTTACATATGTCTCTTTACCACGTGGCTCAATCCATTTTTCTTCTTCTGTGGGGTTCATACTCTTCTTGACGTGAGTAACCTTGAACATCTCTTCATACTCCGATGAATTATCCTTTACATGTCATTGTCTACGATATGATCGCTACACTTGACATCCATTCAAGATTGAACGTAATAATCTTGATAGAACTTGCTTTGTACAGTAATTTACGATGTTCTATTGTCTATTTCATAAAATGAGATAAGGCATTGAAGGTTATACATACAAATAATTAAACAATTAATTATAAATATAAAATTTAATTAATTGCTATCATGACATATCTATGAGTATTATCTCACATTTCATATTTGAATGGATTATATGTTAGCTCTTCACCTCTACATCATTACATGAGATATTAAGTTCATGATTTGACGATGGACTGATAGAATTTGTACATTACTCTATAAATATAAGTATAATTATCTCATAATTCATATCAAAGTAGTTTCATACTTTAAATATGGATTATAGATATTTTTTGTTTTTTCCACGAATTCTAACTTTTTATTTATAAAAAAGTATACAAAATTGTTACACTTCTTGAACAATTAATTGTAGGTGTAAAATGAAATTTTAGTATTATGCCCAATAGAAAAATTATGATTAATAGGAATATTTTAAAAAAACCGACCTCCGGATGTCACTTTTATTAAAAGTAATTAGATTTCATAAAAAATACTGACCTCATGAGGTCAGTATCACATTAAATTTTAAGATAAATCATGTTAATTAAATAATATTGACATCGGGAGGTCGGTATTTTATATTAATTTATATTTTAACTTATATAAAACCGTCATCCGGAGGACGATTTATTTAAAGTTAATTGAAAATATTAATTTATTATTTTCTGGAAATCACTATATAAATATTTTAATGAAAATTAATATAATTACATACTATTTAATTTTACCGACTTTCGAAAGTCGGTATTATAAAAAAAATTTGTTTTTTTTTTTTACACAAAACTGTCCTCCGGAAGACGATTTAAATAAAATTAATTTAAAATATTTCTCAATTTTGTTTTTTATATTTAATTGAGAAAAAATAAAATATTGTTATTTATTTATATATTTAATACCGACATGAAGAGGTCGGTTTTTATTGTAATTTATTTTTTTTGGGAAATATTCCGACCTCCAGAGGTCGAAATTTGGTTTTCCCGCTTTATTTTGCATAAAAACCGACCACTTGTAGGCGGTTTTCTAAAGTTTTTTTATTTTTTTATTTTTTTTAACAATACCAACCTCCGGAGGTCGGAAATTACTGACCTCAATTTGAGGTCGGTAATTTTTAGGTCGGTATTCACTATTTTTTTAGTAGTGGTACTACCACTTTGTAGTCCTTTATTTTGATGGAGGATTTACAAAACTTTTTAAATTGGGTTGCACCAACAACAATGTGGCCAATAACTTTTCATACCACTTTAATGGATAAAAATTACCTTCACATTTTGAAGGACCATCTTAAGAACCCATAATTTTCTTTCTTTTAATTACGACAATGATGACCATCAATATTTTTCCGTAATCATATTCACACATTTAACCACTTATCATTTTCAGACACATTATGTCCTGCTACCACATTCACATAAGAGAATGGAGTAAATCAATTGGGAAAATTTCATGACTTTCAATCAAAAGTATACAACTTTAATTTATGTTAGTCATCATCATATCATCACTATAGTGCATTAGGACTTAAACCCAATGTCCTACCCATATAAAGACGCCTTTAGTCATAAATCAATGAGACTTGAACCCAACTTCTTACTATCATGGTGCACCGAGACTTTACTCGATGTCTTACCCACTTGGTGCGATAGAACTTGAATCCTTCGTTGTACCCTCAATCAATGACATAATAAGCCAAATATAATAGGACTCACCATTGAGTCTTACAAAAATATTGTCACTTTGTGATTAAATGCACAAATAAATATAGAACAAAAGAAACACAATAAAAATATTCTCAACAAAGTATGTACTAATATCTTAAATTTGTCAAAACAGAGAGTTACATATAACATTATATTATATTATATTTGGTGCACAATAATTAAGCTAGTGAATTACCATTATAAATCAAAGAATCAATTTCACACTAAGAAAATAATAGTTCCAATCACACTAAAATAAATTTGTTCACTACCACCACCCCTTTTTCAATTTCCATGTGAACCCAAAATATTTCACACACAAAACAAAATAAATTAAAAGCTTATGTAATAACCAAAACAGTGAGCATAATCATAAATAAAATATAAAATAAGTTTCACATACAAAAGAAAGTATATATAGTCATAGGTGAAAAAATGCACAGTAACAATAATATTAATCATTCACCGTGTTCACAAGTAATATATAAAATAGATTTCACAATAATTTACCTTGCTCCCGAGAGAAAAATAAACACAATTATTTTACCTCCTTTTATTTATTTTGCTTCAATCCTGCAATGGTAGAACATTCATGCTGATAACGTGTTGTAAAACTTAAGAACAAAAGAACAATATAAAGATGAGGACAAGAAGAATATAAGACAAGAGGAACAATATATGATAATTATCTTTCTTTCAAGTGTTCACCAAATCTTTAAGTGTATACAATATGAATCCTTATGCCTCTATAACATAGAGGCATACAAAAGGTTAGTCATAAACATGACATTAACATGAATATAATGGGGGGGCGGGGGTATGGAAATGAAAGGTTACAAGAATAATGGTTATAAAGGTGGAGGTTATGGAGGTTATGGTTATCTTCATAGTAGAGAAAAGTAATGGAGTAACTTCTTGATGTAGTGGACATCCACAATATATTATTTTATAACACAAATATTTTAGAATGTGTAGTTTCTGATTTTGCAATGAGTTATTCAAATGAATTTGATCCAAATATACCTTCATTACAACCCTTAGAATTTTCACATTTAAGGTGTAGTTTTTCTTCTTGTTTTTTTTTTTAAAAAAAAATTATTTAGTGTAGGGGTAAGATGGTAGAAAAATTATTTAGTGTAGGGGTGATATTGTAATCCAACTTTTCACTTTGGAGCCTCCCACTTTTATATAGAACAAGAAAAATGACTAAAACAACATCAAGTAGTTGTACTAAGGCCTCATTTTTTTGTACTTAATGAGGGTCTGAATCTTAATCATTCAGATTTAGCCCATTAAGTGTGTTTGATTTTTAGGTCTGAATCTTAATCATTAAGATTCATTCCATTAAGTCCATTGTTTTTTTTAAACATCTTAATGGGTCTTTATGAGTCTGAATGAATCAGATCTATAACAGAGTCTTCATACCATTCAGACTCTATTAAAATAAATGGTGTTCTTTCGTAAACAAATTCTCTTCTTCCTTGCTTCTCTTCCGGACAAGTTTCAAGTTTCTTCTTCTCCTTTTCCTACCAAATACCATTTTTTTCTTCTTTTGAATAAGTAAGTTTTCATAATCTTTTACAAGTATTGATCTATATTTTTAATATATAGAATATTTTTGGGTGAATTGATATTTATGAAGAACTCTTCTTGTCACAATTCGTTTGTTGTTAAAACTTCTTTGGAAGAAAATATCATTGTTTCTTGGGAAAAAATTATTTGAGAAAACAAATGAATCATCTTTTTTTCTGGGGTTAGTTACAATCTTATTCTTGAAACAATTTTTTGGAAGAAGTATTCTTGGTTTGGATTATAACTTTTATTGATATAGTGTTTAATTCCTAATTTTAAAAAATATTATGCATGTTCAGATATTGAAAACAAACAATCTTAATGATTTAGCGTTCAGACCTAGAAGCTACATCTTAATATTTAGACAAGCATTCATAATTTGACATTTTAATCTTAATGCTAATCTTAATATTCAGATGTGCATTCAGATTCAAACCTTTTAATCTTAATAAAAACAAATAGGGCCTAAAAGTAACGAAAATTCTACCATAAACTTGGGCCCATTTTAATTATTTCCTTATTTATTTTGCTTAAGTCCACGTGTATGTATGTAAGTTCAAATTCCCTCCAATTTTTCTTTTTCTTTTTTTGGCAGACACGTAATACCATCTTATTTGTTTTTATCTTTTGTGGGAGACATCTCTTTTTCACTTACAGTCCCCAAATGTGTTTCCTCTTCATATTCCCAGTTGGCTTACTTTTTGTTTCAATTTTGCTGCTTTATTTGGTGTTTGAACTATACCTATGTTGCATGCATTAAATTTAATTTTTTTTGTTTGAACTATTGTTATCTATACAAGTTGAAAGGTATGACTATTCTCTTCTTTCCTATTGATCCTTATCGAGAATTTTTCCTTTTTCCAGTGCGCCCTAAAGATTCCCAACACGGGATTTACAACAAACACTGCTTGCATTTTTTTTGAAAAAAAATCGATAGTGGTTGTCAGGCTTGACTAATAGATTTGGTTTCCCTATAAGGAGAATGTTTGCCCTGTGTTTATTGGTAGCACAAACAAGGTCATATGTGCTAAGTCCGATAACTCAAGGTTGAAACTTAGGGCCCGTTTGCCATGCGATATGGAATCATGATATGGAATTGAAGTTTTGTTTGGACATGCGATACCATATCACGATATGGTATTGTGAGATGGAATCAGAGTAAAAATTCCACATCGCATGTCGAAACAAAACTTCAATTTCATCTCATAATTCCATATCATGATACCATATCATGATTCCATATCGCATGGCCAAACCGGCCCTTAGTGTTATGAAATCTTGCAAATTTAATAGGCATATCATATTAGTAAATTGATGTAACTCAAAGTTTCTTAATACGGTGATTTTCTTATACACATACGAATTGAAGCTAACATGATTATTGGTTACTCTCTAGGATGATGATAACCCTTCTTTGTCAAATGCTTCCATGAAAACTTTTCAAATTCTGAATGTTATAGTTATTCTGTCATCTATTATTGTGTGAGATGGACTTGAGACTCACTACATTAACATGGAAAGTGGCTGACATGATTGAGCAAGGTGTTGGAAAAAAATGCTCTATTGAGGATTTCACTAGCATCGAAGAGTTCTCTTGCCATTTTGGAGTTATTAATGTAAGGTAAGCAGATGGATAGGAAAGGCGCCTGAAGGCTGAATTGAGACTGGTTACATGTAAAAAAAATTGACATAATAATTTCTATGTTCTATCAATTGGTTTAAAATTGTATACATATCTGGTGATACTTGATAAAGAGAGCACACTAATAGAGGCTTGAGCACTTAGCATCTGACTCTACTAAGTAAACTTAATCAAATGTTGAAGGTGTACTTGAAATACTCTTTCAAATTGATGAGAGTTTGTTGTACCAAAAGGTTTGTTGAATAAATGATTCAAATAAAAGAAGAGAAAAGTTACTGCAACTTTCTTTTAGTATTTTACTGCACTTTGACTTAGTCTAGGACAGTTGTTTTTGGTCCTTAAGTTTCTCATTTCTAGTTGAATGCACTATTGAGTTAGTGGCCTTTTAATTATGCATTTAAGTTGAGTTGTAAGACGATTTAAAGGCATCATTGCTGATTAATAGAATCAGAAAATAAACCTACACTTCCAACCATCTTTCTGCCTATCATACATTGTTATATTTTCTCTTCGACTTGCCTACTAGTTAATTCTTTTCTTTTTAAATATTTTGTTTTTGAGTGAGCTTGAGATTTTTGTTCTCCAACATTTGTGGTATTAGAGCAAGGTTTAGATTCAGGTGACCTAACTGAAAAACACCATGGCTTCCAATGGAAGTTCTCTCAACATATCTCAACCAGTCATCCCCATTTTTACGGGACAAAGCTATGAGTTCTGGAGCATCAAGATGAAGAGTTTATTTAAGTCTGAAGATCTTTGGGACTTGATAGAGACTGGATTTTCAAATCCGGATGAAGAGAAGCGACTGAAGGAAAATAGAAAGAAGGACGCAAAGCCATTGTTCTTCCTTCAACAGGCAGTCCATGAGACGGTGTTTTCCCAAATTGCAGCAACCACCACCTCGAGGAAAACATGGAGAATTTTGCAAACAGAATTTCAAGGCTCATCAAAGGTAATAGTTGTAAAACTTCAAACTATTAGGCATGAGTTTGAAACTTTAACTAACTCTCAATCTCGTAAAAAACTAGATGAAAAATCACAAAAATGTATTTTCATCAGTTATTATCTTGAATCCAAAGCATACAGGTTGTATAATCCTCTTAATGGCAAAGTGATAATTAGTAGAAATATTGTATTTGATGAAAAGTCAAGTTAATTGGAGTGAAAAACAAGTACAACATGAGATTTGAATACTCATTGAAGAATCTCAAGATAAAGGACAAGAGCCTGCCCCAAATTCACCAGAAGAAGCGACTGAACCAGAGACATTTGCAACACTTGAACAACCTTCACCTGAGTCAATTCCACTGAGAAGATCAACAAGAGACAGAAAACAGAATCCTAGATACTCTAATCAATCTTGTCAATTTGCTTTTATTGTTTCAGATCCTATATTTTATGAAGAAGCAATTGAAAAGGTGGAGTTGAAGAATGCGATGAAGGAAGAATTGATGGCAATACAAAGAAATGAAACATGACAGCCCATTGACTTTCCAAATGGAAAGAATGTTGTTGGATTAAGGTGGATGTAGATGGAAGTCTATAGAAACACAAGGCTAGACTTGTCGCAAAGGGATACTCACAACAACTTGGTAATAAATTGAAGAGACATTTTCTCCCGCTGCTCGATTTGAAACGGTAAGAAAAAATTTAGTCTTGGCTGCTCAACTGAAATGGTCACTTTATCAACTTGATGTTAAGTCAGTGTTCTTGAACGGTGAACTGGAAGAGGAGGTTTATGTTGTTCAACCTCAAGGTTTCGAAATTAGTGGCAAGGAGGAAAAGGTGTACAATCCGAGGAAGGTACTTTATGGGCTGAAGTAAGGATCACACGCTTAGTATAGCAAAATCAATTCCTATTTTGTTCAAAATGGGTTTAAAAGAAGTAAAAGTGAGCTTACATTGTACTTAAGGAAGCGTGGTAACAATGATCTTCTTGTTGTATGCCTCTATGTTGATGATATAATTTGTTGGCTGATAGAGGATATTCTCCATATCAAGATTTGATCCCTTAAGATCTTAAAGATAATTGTTGTAATCTAGAATTTTTTTTTTCTTTTTAGTAAAATATATGATTTTATAGAATCCCAGATTTCATGGAATCTAGGTGATTTTGTTCCACAATCTCTCATGTATATAAAGCCTTGTATATGACATAAGAAGATATGAATAAAATTATTATTCAACTATCTTATTCCACATGGTATCAGAGTTTAGGCTTATTCCTTACTAGTTTTATTCATCTTGTCTTGAAGTATTTTATTTTTAATCTTTATCTGCCCAAAGATTGAAACCATTCAAGAACCATGCCAGAAAATGTGACTGCTGCAACTATTCCAGCATCTGGAACTGTTTCTGTAACTGTAGAGAATAACTCTACAGTTTCATCTGGTGATCTGCAAAACATTCAAGCCTCTTATCGGTTGAATGGAAAAAATTACCCTAAATGGGCTCAACTGGTTCGTACCTTTTTAAAGGGTAAAGGGAAAATACGACACCTTCTTGGTACAGGACCATCTAAAGAAGACCCCACGTTTGATGCATGGGATGAACATGATGCAATGGTGATGTCTTGGTTATGGAACTCTATGCTTCCAGAAATCAGCGATAGCGTTATGTTTTTGAGCACCGCTAAGGAAATTTGGGATGCAGTGAAGGAGACGTACTCTAAAGTACATGATGCTGCCAGAATCTATGAAATAAAAACAAAACTTTCTGTAGCAAAACAGGGAGCTCGACCTGTCACTGAATATTCTAACTTTTTACAGGGGTTATGGCAAGAAATGGATCATTATCAATGCATTCAAATGAGTTGT
>JAJOOO010001529.1:0-31444 GCA_029582685.1 Solanum piurae | reverse complement strand
TATATCATATATAATATATATATATATATATATATATATATATATATATAGAGAGAGAGAGAGAGAGTAAACCTTCAGCCCGGTGACGTGGCGCATCCAGAGGCAAGAAATTCATTTTTACTTAATTATTGATAAAATTACCCTTCCTCGCTGCCCCATAATCACCGTACTCAGACATCACTTCCCTTCAACACCTACACGACTCTTCTATTACGGCGTGCCTGTTCCCAACGGCGCCACCGTCAATAAACCACCGCATATTCATTTTCTCCAACCAAATCACCTTCCATACCTGTTGGAATGTATGTGTCCACTGGTCTAGATGGGACTAGGTCCTCAGCACAGTTAAAATAACAGAAAATAAACAACGTGCTGAAAGTAAAGATTGCACAACAACTTTACGTGGAAACCTCCTTGCTCAAGGGAGTAAAACCACGACCTGGTCTGCCAGAACTTTTCAAAAAACTGCTTTCACTAATCTTCTCAAGCAAAAGTAAAAGCAAGTTTACAAACTGAGATTAGCCTACTAATCCCAACTCTAAGCAATACTTCCTATTACTTAGATGAGCCAGAGCAGATACAACACTGCCCACTAAGCTATCACCCCTAGATAACTTAGACTTTGCTAAGCGGATACCACACCGCCCACTAAATTAACTAGCTCCTAGATGACTTAGAATTTGACTAAGCAGCAACCAATGCTGCCCACTAAATCAGTTAGCCTCAACTGACTTAGACTGTTACAACGAACACAAGAATCTGAATCCTTTATAGATTAGGAACAGATTTACAATATAAGCACGGAAGTAAAACTCCTAAGACACAATCTGACGCTTGCAGCTCGATCAGGTCCTTGTTGTGCTTGCTGGAGAATACTTCACCAAAATGGTCTTTGCTTGTATACTTGATAAGTTTCAAAATGCAAAAACCTATAAAATGATAGACACAAAACTCAAACTCAACAAAGATGCTTCAGCCCTTTATCAGATCCTTTTGTTGAGTGTAAGTATCGTTCTACCTTGAAGATGGCTTTTTCCTTTTAAGCTTGTGAGTTTTTGTTTGCCAAAATCTTGAGTTTATGTTTTGTTGGAGAAGACTATATCAAAATGAACATAAACTCCTTGGGACCGCCCATTGGCTGAGAGCCTGCTGCTTAGAAAAGTTGTGCACCTACCACATCAGAAGTGGCAACTTTTCTGACAGCTGTCTTGTCGTCCTTTCACATCACAGTCTTGCAGGGACCATGTCCCTTGCAAACTTCTCTTAGTGAGTTCTTGAGAATACGTGTTGGCTCTCTCCTTTTGAATGAATGAATATTTTTGTTGTTTGTAAGTTGCATATATTAGACAAGAAGAATTATTGTCCAATGTACACGCAACCTCCTCGCTCCTGATTGGTGAAGTACTCTGCAGTTTCATCAACTTTCTGACACGGACAACTTTTACAGCTATACAACACTTTGACAACTGACGAGTATTCATACTCTGCAGAGGACCAGGTCCCTGCACTTGTGAGGAGATCATCAAAACATCTAGGAACATAAGCACTTATCAATTTCCCCCTTTTTGATGATGACAAACAACCTGCATAACTCCTCATGTGAGTGAACAAACATTCATTCAATAACTAGTGTTCCCCCTTAATTAGTGTCCCTGCACTTGTGAGGAGATCATCAAAACATCTAGGAACATAATCACTTATCAATTTCCCCCTTTTTGATGATGACAAACAACCTGCATAACTCCTCACGTGAGTGAACAAACATTCATTCAAATACATAACAAATTCCCCCTTTGTTAGTGCACCAGTAACAACCACAGTTCCCCCTTAGTTCAGTGCCTCTAACAACCACATTGCCTCTAACATCCACAGTTCCCCCTTAGTTCAATGCCCCTATTCCACAACCAACTTTACAACAAAACTTCCCCCTTTTGACATCATTAAAAAGGTGAAGCAGTAAACATATTCAAGTTAAATGCAAGGCAATAAAGAATTCAGGGCCTTGGGTCACACATAACATGTGTATGTAAGCATAAAGAGAATATTAAACCACACATGAACAAGGCAGAAACATAAATAGCATTAGATAAAAAATACTGACCATTGTAGTCAGTCAAAACAACACAAAGCCAGAAGATTTTTAATCAGGATTGAAGAACAAAGAGGGAAACTAAGGAAACAAGACACTTTTAGGACGGAAGGGGAAGAGGAGTGAGGATGCGCCTAAACAGAGACAAGGCTCATTTGCATCCTCATGAGCCTTGATAAGCTGCCTGTTGAGAGCCTTAACTTCCTCACTGAGTGAGGCATTTGTCTTCAGCAGTATTGTATTCTCATCCCTCAACTTTTTCAACACCTGCTCATTTCCATCACTGGTACCAGGTCCCCTCGAAACCGTCTTCTGTAATTCAGACTTCAGTTTAGCGATTTTCAACCTCCTTGTCATTTTGAATCTTGGTAAGAACAGTCACTTCCTAATTAAGAGCAGTCTGCTGCTCTAAAACATTTGCCACTTGAGATCGGCCTCTAGCTTGTCCTTCAACACACTCACATTCCAGCATAATGGCAGGAGATTGATATCTTCAAGTTTATCAAGATTCTCCATGTGACAAAGATCAACAACAGATGCCACTGTTCTCATTTCAGTTCTGAGCACTACCACCTTGTTGATGAACTAAAAAACAACAACTGATATTCCCCTTGAGAAACCCTTTTGGTAACACTGCATTCTTGACATCTCCACGTTTTGTGGCAAGTTTAGTGATGTCACTGGATGGTTTTCAACCTTTAATCGTTCGAATTCCTCCCTTGTCATTTCCTTTTCTTCACTTTGTTTTTGAATCCTAAGACCAGGTCCCTTTACGGGTATTAATTTTTAGCCACCTGTTGTCTAACTTTCTCCCTTTTCACAGGAGATTTCTTTGCAGCCTTCTAGAATAGGAAAGGAGAAGTTGAATGAACTAGGGTTTTCAACTTCTTGGGAGATAGGGATCTTTGAAGAAGAATTAGAGTTAGGCAATTTGAGAGAAAGAGAGAAAAACTTTGGAGAGGGGATTAGTGAATTTCAATAAGAATTTGTTTGAAGATATTTTGCAATTTGATTCACTAAGAGAAGTAGTATATAAAACCAAAAAGACATCGGATCCCCAACAGTAGCGACCTTTGGTTTAAAAGCAAAAAGACGTCTGAAACTGACGCGATGAATGGGCGAGGGACATGTGGCAGTGATGTTGACATACAGACAGTGTAGCGTACGTGATACTAACCTCAGGAGGACCAGGTCCCCTTTTCAGTTTGCAACCATGTCTGTATGATTTAATCTTCCCTTCAGCTAGACACACCATGAGTGTATACCTGCATTAAGGTACTAGAAATGAATTCTTAAGTGACAAGCATTAAACAAGTATAGATACCTGCCCTCCTTAACATAATCAAAATAGAAGATTTTTGTGCAAACTTGTCGAGGAATCAGGTAATCTTGTGCATCCCCAGCCTCATCTTGTTCTTAATGAAGGATTCTTTACTTAGTGCCTTTGTAAAGATGTCAGCCAGCTGATCTTCAGTTTTGTAGAACTTCATCACCACATTTTGCTTTTCAACATTGTCCCTTAGAAAATGATGCCTCACGTCTATGTGCTTTGTCTTTTTATGCTGGACGGGATTTTTGGCCATGTTCATGGCATCTGCCTCTGCAGTGACCAATGCCACAGAGTTTTGCTTCTTGGTTCCCCATGAAATCAGTGATGATCCCAGAAAGTGTGCCAAGTCTGATGTGCTTTTTCGATCAACCAGAAAACCTGCATAATCAGCATCAACATAACCTATAAGATCAAAAGAGTCACCAGTAGGGTAGAAGAAGACCAGGTCCTTAGTTCCCTTCAAGTATCTCAAGATACGTTTGGCTGCCTTCAAGTGAGACTCATTTGGTGCTGCTTGAAACGTTGCACACATCCCTACGCTGAACACTATGTCTGGCCTGCTTGCAGTGAGGTATAGAAGTGATCCTATGATTTCCCTGTACATGGTTTGATTTACCTCCACACCATCTTCATATATATCAAGTTTCACACTTGTGCTCATAGGAGTATCCATCACCTTTGCCTCAAGAAGATTAAATTTCTTGAGCAGCTCTTTGATAAACTTCTCTTGGCATATTGAAATTCCTTGAGAGGTTTGTTTGATCTGCAAGCCTAGGAAGAAAGCGAGTTCTCCTATTATGCTTATTTCAAACTCACTGCTCATCAGATCAGCGACTTCCTTGCAAAGTAAATTTGTAGTGGCTCCAAAGATGATATCATCCACATAAACCTCTTTTGAACCCATTTCCAAGAAGGAATTTTGACAAGCGTTCATACCAAGCTCTAGGAGCTTGTTTCAACCCATACAGAGCCTTGTCTATCGTCAGCACATGATTTGGCAGTTCTGCATCTTTAAAGCCTGGGGGCTGTTTGACATACACTTTTTCCTTCAGATTCCCATTCAAGAATGCACTCTTGACATCCATTTGAACAAGCTTGAACTCCATGTGAATAGCAAATGCAATCAAGATTCTGATGGCTTCCATTCTAGCTTCGGGAGTAAAGGTCTCATCATAATTAATTCCCTCTTCTTGGTTGTACCCCTGCACCACAAGCCTTGACTTTTATTAGTAATGGTTTCATGTTCATCAAGTTTGTTTCTGAAGACCCATCTTGTTCCAAAAATTGTTCTGTTGATAGGTCGGGGGACCAGGTGCCACACTTTGCTCCTCTCAAACTGATGGAGTTCTTCTTGTAATGATATTACCCGGTCTGCATCTTGTAGAGCTTCTTTGATGTTCCTTGGTTCAATGGATGACATAAAGGCTGAATATGCAACTATATTTCTTGTCCTGGATCTAGTTTGAATTCCAGATTCAAGTGGAGAGATGAGATTGTCCAATGGATGTGAGAATTGATGTTTCCATCTGGACTTTCTGATCAACTCTTCTTCGATTTCAGCATCAGATTCAGC
Source organism: Solanum piurae (assembly GCA_029582685.1). Classification (NCBI taxonomy): domain Eukaryota; kingdom Viridiplantae; phylum Streptophyta; class Magnoliopsida; order Solanales; family Solanaceae; genus Solanum; species Solanum piurae. Next base: position 26,452 of record JAJOOO010001529.1, on the reverse strand, counting down.
ATCATCAGCTTCATGATTTTAATATGGAACCTTCTGGGTAGTATCAGAGGGACCAGGTGCTCCTGTGAGATCTGCAGCAATTTCCTTTGCAACCTGTTTGTTTCCAGGATTTAGGATATCCTTGTATTCCCTTTCCTTGATCAGCTCCTCCATCTCATAGTCTCCCTTAATCACTCCTCATCTGCTTTGAATTCTAACAGGTTCACACAGATTCATGTGGAGAATTCCAAAGGTCTGGTAGTGCTCACACCTTTCTTTGCCTTGAAAGAAAATCTTGTTTGTTTACCTGTTGCACAAGCGTCACAGACTTTGTCATTTGAGAACTTAAGCTTTGGTAGTCCGCGGACCAGGTCCTCTGCAACAAGCTTGTTAAGTAAAGAGGTACTTACATGACCCAGTCGTCTATGCCAAAGATTTGCATCATCAATTTGAGCACTCAGACATGACAAGTTGTCTTCTTCAGTAGAATCAAGATCAACAACATACATATTCTTGACTCTTTTTGCAGACATTACAATTTTCTTAATTGCACAGTTTGTAACCACACACCCTTCAAATATGAACTTGACTTTATTTTTCCTTGTCGCAAATATGATACACACTTTAGAGAATAAACTTCAAACTGTCCACATAGTGTACACTGTTTATGGAATGATCTGGAGTTCTTCCTATCTTGCCAATACCAAGAATAAAACATTTCTTTCCACCGCCAAATGACACACCACCACCTTGGTGTGCTTCCAAAGAGAGGAAGTTTAGAGTATTTCCAGTCATATGCCTTGAGCCTCCACTATCCATTACCAACATTGACTGCTCCCTCTCTTCTGCACAAGAATCACTTATTAGACTTGGGAACCCACTTCAGACGGAGTTCCCAATAACTATCAAAAGGATTAATAAGAAACATTCCTGTCCAGGAGGGCAAAGTGTTCTTACTGAAATGATAACGGGGACCAGGTCCCTTGAGTTCCCTTTTATCATTGTTTTCAGATCTGACAAATTTCTCATGTTTTACTTTTGCTTTTCTTAGAGTCTCACACTTTTCTTTTAGATGACCATTACGCCCACAGTGAGTGCACAATAGATTGTCAGATACAGACACATATTTACTATAAGGATTATAAGGAGGTTCTATTGGTCTGCGTCCCAACCCTTTCTTTCCATTGAAACTCTGATTAGATAGATTAGAGAGTATCTTAGAAGAGTCAGTCCATTTTAGAGAGTGACTTAACTCCTCCTTGACCTTACTCAGATCCTTTCTCAGTTGAGAATTTGTTTCAAGAGAAGCAACTAACTTGGACTCAAGGATTTTAAGCTTTTCTTCCAGTTCCTCCTCAAAGATGCTAAGCTTTCTCTTTCCACCTATGGAGGTACCAGGGTCCTCTTTAGGTATAATGTTGTTCGTTTCTAGAGTCCCTATTCTTACACTCATTTCAAAAACTTGAGACATGAGAGCAGAGTTCTCATCCTCACACAAACTTATTTTTTCATTCAACATTAAGTTTTCAGTGGTTCGTTCATCAACAGAGTCAATAAGCAATGCAGCAAGTTTCCTCAAATTTTTAATGGGAAGAGTATCTAGATCATCTTTAAGATCAAAAAGAGTTACCTCATTTAGATCCTCTTCATCATCAGACTTTGCCATTAATGAGAAGATGGAATTGAAGACATTTTCATCATCTTTAATAGCCATCATTGAAACATCTTCATAACTTTCTGCATCTTCTTCTGACTCACTTGAATCATTTCCCCATACATCAAAGGCTTTTCTCACCAACTAATCAACATGAGCCTTTCTCCGAGCACTGTCTGGGACCAGGTCCCTCTTGCGAGGTCTGAAGTCCTGAGTTTCCTGCTTCTGGTTGGGACAGTCCCTCATAAAATGACTAGGTTTGCCACATTTATGACAAAGGTCATTTGTGTTTGCTGCTCTGCTGGTCGAAGCCTTCTTTTGAAAGACGTCATGTTTCTTGATGATTTTCTGAAACCTTTTAGTAACATAGGCCATTTCATCCTTCTCCTGAGTCGCATCATTTTGTGAGTTTTTTAGAGCAATAAATTTCTCCTTCTTTCCCTCCTTCATGTTTGTCCCCTACTTTTTGTTCATCTCATAGGTCTGAAGATTTCCAATCAGCTCATCTATGGAAAGTGTCTTCAGATCTTTTGCCTCTGTTATAGCATCAACTTTGCTTTCCCATGATTTGGGAAGAACCTTGAGAATCTTGCGAACTTGTTTGCTTAAGGGAATGAGCTCACCTAAGCATCTTAGTTCGTTGGTGATGGAAGTGAATCTTGAGTTCATTTCAAAGATAGTTTCACCTTCCTTCATACAAAAATTCTCGTATTGAGTCGTAAGCATATCGACCTTAGACTCTTTTACTCGTTGTGTTCCCTCATGGGCTGTTTGGAGACAGTCCCATATCTCTTTGGCTGATTCACAGACAGAAATTCTATTGTACTCATCGGATCCAACCCCACACACTAGAATCTTCTTTGCTTTATAGTTCTTCTCTATCTTTTTCCTATCCATCTCATTGTACTCCTTTCTAGTTTTGACAACTGTAGTGGTGAGCTCTCCATCCTTCACCTCCTTTGTAGGAATATATGGTCCATCAAGAATGATGTCCCATAACTCAGTGTCCTCAGCGTTGATGTAGTCATGCATTCGATTCTTCCACCAGCTATAATATTGACCATTAAAATGCGGTGGCCTAGTAGGAGACTGACCTTCTTCCATATTAGGTGGAGCAGCCATATTAAGTAGAAGACTTTTACAACGAATACAAGAATCTGAATCCTTTATAGATTAGGAACAGATTTACAATATAAGCACGGAAGTAAAACTCCTAAGACACAATCTGACGCTTGCAGCTCGATCAGGTCCTTGTTGTGCTTGCTGGAGAATGCTTCACCAAAATGGTCTTTGCTTGTATACTTGATAAGTTTCAAAATGCAAAAACCTATAAAATGATAGACACAAAACTCAAACTCAACAAAGATGCTTCAGCCCTTTATCAGATCCTTTTGTTGAGTGTAAGTATCGTTCTACCTTGAAGATGGCTTTTTCCTTTTAAGCTTGTGAGTTTTTGTTTGCCAAAATCTTGAGTTTATGTTTTGTTGGAGAAGACTGTATCAAAATGAACATAAACTCCTTGGAATTGCCCATTGGCTGAGAGCCTGCTGCTTAGAAAAGCTGTGTACCTACCACATCAGAAGTGGCAGCTTTTCTGACAGTTGTCTTATCGTCCTTTCACATCACAGTCTTGCAGGGACCAGGTCCCTTGCAAACTTCTCTTAGTGAGTTCTTGAGAATACGTGTTGGCTCTCTCTTTTTGAATGAATGAATAGTTTTGTTGTTTGTAAGTTGCATATATTAGACAAGAAGAATTATTGTCCAATGTACACGCAACCTCCTCGCTCCTGATTGGTGAAGTACTCTGCAGTTTCACCAACTTTCTGACACAGACAGCTTTTACAGCTGTACAACACTTTGACAACTGGACGAGTATTCATACTCTGCAGAGGACCAGGTCCCTGCACTTGTGAGGAGATCATCAAAACATCTAGGAACATAAGCACTTATCAATACCCTTCCTACTTTCTTCTTCGAAAACACTCTTCAACCAAATTCCACCGTTCTCCACGGCTTACTTCGAAACATTGTTCAACATCGTGCCAAAATATGCCCCCCATCATCGTTCTACTATTCCTTTCTTCTCTTCCTCTATCTCTGTATTTTTCCTTCAAACTTAGTACCATTTTTTGCCTCCCATCTTTATGTGCAATTCACTCGGTTTATAACCCTCTCTTCTTCAATAAATCGTCTGAATATAGTTTCACTTTTCTTTATCGTCTGTAAACAAATTACTATGAGAATTATCGTTTGGGACGAACAAAATACTACAATGGACACACGTATGAAACTTCTCAATCTTAAACTTTTATGGGTATGTACTACCACCTTTAGTTAATTATTTGATTTGTATTTGTCTTCTTACATGTGTTTATGTATTGAAATTTTGCATGAAAATTTTTTCTACTATTTTCCTTCGTTTCTGATTTTTGTACCACAATATTAACAATCTTCTACATTGAAATCAATTATTTTGCCTACGCGAGTATCCCATGAAGCAACCACATATAATGGTTACTCCATTTTTCACAATTACTCCTAACCAACGAACCATCTTTTCAAATTCCCTATCTTTCCATGATCAAGTTTTCCCAGTTCCAACAATTACAATTAACTGTTATAGGGTTAAATTATTTGCTACTTCCTCTTATGTTCTGATTATTTATTTGTGTCAAATATATAGAGTATGCAAATTGTTAGTTCGAAGCTGATATGAGATGTTAGTTCGAAGTAGATATGAAGTTTTGATGATTTAACAAACTTATCGATCTAACAAGGAACCAGATCCTTGTTATTGGGACTGCTGACAGGAAAATGAATGAATAAACTTAGTGTAAAGAATATTTGTGTGTAATCATCAAAAAGGGGGAAATGTTATATTCTAGGTGTTTTGATGATCCTCACAAATGCAGGGACCTGGTCCATGACAGAGTGCTCTCGTCCAGATACAAATGGAGTATAGCTGTAAAGCTGTCATGTCAGGTGGTAGGTGAAAAGTGCAATGTCCTACACCAATAGGAAGAGCGGACGAGATTGTATGCTTCAGTGTCTCACAAATGCAGGGACCTGGTCCCAGGCAGAGTTCTCTCGTCCAGATCTATAATGGGGTACAACTGTAAAGCTGTCGTGTCAGAGGTTGGTGAGGCGTCATCGTACTACACCAATCAGAATGGACGAGGGTGTTTGTCCAACGGGTAATAACTCTTTATGGTTGATATTTTCTACATGACAAACACCATATTAATTTCATTCATCCTAAGAAGGAAGTCAGCCAGCAAGCCTTTTCAAGAACCCACAAAGAAGTTTGCAAAGGACCTGGTCCCTGCAAGACTGCGATATGAAAAGGTGACAAGACAACTGTCAGAAAAGCTGCCACCTCTGATGTGGTAGGTGCACAACTTTTCTAAACAGCAGGCCTTCAGCCAATAGGATTGGTCTTCAATAAGGCCACCCTTGTTTGATGATCAGTGTTATCGGTGGTGGAAACATTGCATGTTTGACTTCATAATGGCTGAAAACTGTGAATTATGGGATGTTATTTGTGAGGGTCCATATGTGCCATCTATAGAAGTAAAATATAGGGATGTCACAAGGGTCGTTGTCAAAACTCGACAGCAATACAATGAATTTGACAAACGGAAAGTTGAGAAAAATCACAAGGCAAAGAAGTTCTTAATGTGTGGAATCGGACCTAATGTATATAATCTGATTTCTTCGTACAAATCAGCTAAAGAAATTTGGGATCTGCTGAGAACTACCAATGAGAAAGCTGAGGAAACAAGGGCAGATCTAACTGGGGATGCTGATTAGAAGGGAGATGCCGAAAGGTAGGGGTGTTCATGGTTCGGTTTGGATCGGTTATTGGTTAAAACCAAATCCAAACCACAATTAATCGGTTTTTAAATTTCTAAAACCAAACCAAACCAAATAAAAAAAATAACCGTCGGTTTGGTTATTGTTGGTTTGGTTCGGTTTGGTTTAATTTTTTTGGTTATTTTGGTTTGAAAGTATATAGTGTTTTGAGGGCATATGCATTTCGATAGACACAAATTCATAGTACATAAACAGTCAAAAAAGATATTGTAAATTTTATTAAGCAATACTAGTCATAGAACAATTGAAACAGGATTAAAAAAACTCATTACCCTGTTAGAAGACTTATATCTAAAAAGAGAAAGCAATGTATATATGTAGTGGAAAATCAATATTAGCAGAGTTGTCTTGGATAAATATATAACATATTGAATCTTGCATGTTGTGACAACTCAAAATTTTTCCTAATAAACCAAAAAAAAAAAAATCAGTGCTCCAAATGTAAAATTCACTTAAATAATAAATTTTTGGTTGAGTCAGAATTAGGATTTTAATACCTAGGCTGAAATTTAAGTGTTGGGCTTAAGAAAATAATAAAGTTAAAGACTTAAGTTAATTAAAATTTAATAAAATATTTATATTTTATTTATGAATAATATATAAATAATTATAAAATTTATATATATAATTTAACGGTTCGGTTTGGTTATTTTTGCGGATATTCTTTTGTAAAACCAAACCCAAACCAAATAGTATCAGTTTTCAAAATTCAAAAACCAAACCTAACCAAATCCAACCAAATATCAGGTTTTTTAATCGGTTTGATTCAGATTGCGGTTCGATTTGGTTGTTTAACCATAACCATGAACAACCCTACCGAAAGGGATGAATCACTAGCCTCCAAGGTGTCACAATGTGAGAACCTTGAAGTAGATAAGACCATGGACTATCTCACTCAAAAATTTCAAAAACTTGTGAGTAAACGTGGAGGTTCCATGAAGGAAGAACCTCATGATAGCGCTACAAGCTCTAGTGACATGTGTTACAAGCGTGATCAACCAGGTCACACCATGAGAGACTGTCATGTGCTTGAAGTTGATCACAAGGAAGTACAATACCAAGAGGGGGACCAGGTCCGTGCCAGCAGTAGCAGAAGAGAAACCTTTTTCCAGACGGTAAAGAGAGAGATGACTGCATGGGAAGACTCCTCAAGTGTTTCAGATGACTCTGAGCACTCTGATGAAGCCTTTATGGCAAAATATGATGTTGAGGAAGATGAAGAAGAGGTAACCCTTTCTGATCTTAAACAAAACTTGCATGTTTACTGTGTTAAGAAGTTGAGAAGTCTAGCTGTTGTTTTGATCGACTCCTTCATTGAGTTGACAAATGAAAAGGATCTAATGAACAATAGCCTAGGTATCCTTCATGAAGAAAAAACAGCCTTGGTTGACCAAATGAATGTTGTGAAAGAACAAGTGATAGTTCTAGAAGTTGAAAATCTAGAACTTAGGGAAAAATTAAAGATGCTGAGTGAGAAATGTGGCAGCGGTAAGGAGGAGGCCAGCAACTTGCAAAGCGAGCTAGAAACCAGTTTGAATACTGCTGAAACAAAACTCGTTATGGCCTTGGAGAGAAATAATTAGTTATAGAGAGACCTGGTCTGAAAAGAACTGAACAAATCTCTCAAGTGGACCAACTCCTCAAAATTGCTTGCAAAGCTTACCAGTCAAGGCCAAAATGATAGGAAAGGGTTACAAAACTCAAGAAAAAATCCTTCTTACAATCTCCATGGCAAAGATGTGTCCATGTATGATAGTTTGCCGTGTCTCCATTATGGTCACGATGGTCACTTGAAGAAGGATTGTCCAGCTTGGAAAAGAACCCAAGATAACCTCTCAAAATATTCTAAACAGAGGAACAGGAAGAAGAAGGGACCTGGTTAACAGAGCAATTAGTAGAAGAAGGGACCTGGTCAACAGAAGAACTGGCAGAAGAAAAGACCTAGTCGTGCTCATGTTCCTAAGTTGAAAAAAATCAATATGCCTCACTGGACAAAGAATTCTCTTATCATTCCTTTATCTGCTTACTGGGAACCCACTTACAAGTGATATGGTATTCTTGTGAGAAAAAGTAGCAGCAGTCAGTGTTGGTTCATGAATAACGGATGCTCAAGGCATGTGACTGGGAAATTGAAAACTTCTTCTCTCTCTAGGCACTTCAAGGTGGAGGTGTCTCATTTGGCGATGGCAGAAAATGTATGTGTTTTTGTGAAGGCATGATTGGGAAATCTAAGGAACACACTATTGAGAATGTGTATTATGTCAATGGTTGAAGTACAAACTTTTAAGTGTTTCATAGATTTGTGATGAATGAAATAAAGTTAAGTTATTATCGAAAAGAACATATGGTCACAAACTTGCTCTCTCAGGCGATGATTTTAATAGAAAAGAGATGCAAGAACATGTGTATTGCTGATCTGATTATTGTTCATTGTGACAGTCTCACTTGCGTTAGTGCTCAAAGTGAGAATGCTAAGGTATGACATGAGAGACGTGCTCTTGTGAATGTTTCTCTACTACACAAACTTGTGTCAAGGGACCTGGTCCTCGATCTGCTCAAAATAAAATTTACAGATGACAAAGTTTGTGATACTTGTGTTAAAAGGAAGCATATCAGACCATCTTTCAAGTGGGATATACAGGCTGTTAATATTCCAAAGGACTTTTGGGCTGAAATGGTGAGTAGTACATGTTTTGTGACCAAAATGATGATATTGAGAAGTGTAATCTCAATGATGTTAAAAAAGTATTTGTGGGATACTCTTCCTCCAGCATGGCTTATCGGGCATATAATAAGGTGGTCATGTGATTTTTTATGAGTCCGAAAGAATTTAGAAGTTGCAAAAGAAAGAAGATTCTTAGATGGAAGGGCTGCTTTAGATTCAAAGAGATGGTCTAAATAGTGAGCTTGCTGAAGAATTTCCTCTTCATGAATCTAGTAATCTCAAGGAAGCTGATGCAGATAACGAACCTGATAAGGGACCCGGTCCTGTAGATAGTGCTGAACAAAAATGATGCAGTTCAAACTGATACTGTGAATTCTGAAGGTGAGAATGAAGAAGCTGATCAAGCTAAGTTTGAAAGAAGCAAAGTATGACACTCGGTTCCCCAACAAGCTGATAGGTTATCCAAATTCCTCCTCAACAATGGCTTCAAAAGAGGTAAAATTGTCAAAACCCCTCTTTCTGAAATCACAAGAAAAGGAATTGTTGATTATTCAAGTACATATTCATGATGTCATCTTTGAAGCAACCTTTGAGGTGTTATGTGAAGAGTTTGTTGCACTCATGAATAATGAGTTTTGAAGTGAGCAAAATGGAAGAATTAAATTTCTTCTTGGAGCTATAGATCAAGCAAACCTCTAAAGGTATCCTCGGGTGTCAAGAAAAGTACATCAATGAGCTGCTCAAATGGCTTAGCATGCTTAAAGTCAGGACAATGTTAAAAAGGGGTAATGTCATCATGAAGTTTTGCAAAATGAAAGATCAAGTGGCTGACATCTTCACCCAAGGCTTAAGCAAGAACCAATTTGTCAAGAACATGTATGTACTCATAGTGACTTAGTTGAAGGGAAGAACATAACACAACGTGATCAGGGCAATTGATGGCTGAACAAAGACAGAGACCTGGTACAAGTTCAGAGAAGGTGTTGAAAAGGTTTCATGTTATGGATGCCTAGACAATTCATACTCTCATGGGCACTAACTTGAAGCTGGATGTTGATGAACCTAGTTCAGAGATTCCATTCTTGTACAAAGGAATCACATTTGAAGGCTGCTAAGAGAATCTTGAGACATTTGCAGAAGACAGGGGACCCGGTCCTATTCTGTCCATCAGGAGACATTTGAGTTGGAGTACATGGTGATGCTGATTATGCTGAGTATCAAGTTGATGGAAAGAGTACCTCAGGAGTGGCTTATGCTATAGGTTGATCTCTCACTCATGGGGAACTAAAAGGCAAGATTCAGTTGCTCTTTCATCAACTAAGGCAGAGAATGTAGCAAGTGTAGCTTGATATGATCAATTCTTGTAGATCAAGCAACAGCTTGAAGTTGTTAGAAGACCTGACTGAGATAATCAAACTGAAATTGGGAATGTTGAAAACGGATTGAATGGATCCTGCCTAAAGCAATCAAGTCTTTCATGACTATGCAAAGGGAGCAGATATCCTTGTTTTTCAGTTATGTATGTTTTAGCAAGTTCAGTTTCATACCTTTTGTAGGTATACACACATGGCAAATGGCTGAAGGAAATGAGAGGTCAGGACAGATATAAACAATCACATTCAAACTTCAGAGAGGGACCTGGTCCGTTCTCAAAGGTTAGCACTCTTAACATTGTAGTTTGAATTATGCATGTGAACCGTTACAATTGCCACATATCTGTCATTCAGGTATATGATCGTTGTCCCATTTTTTGAATACCTAAATGACACATTCTTTCACATAATACACCCTTTCACTTTCTTTACACTCCATATTTCTTTTCAAATCCCCCTCCAAGATCAGAAACTTTTAATACCCTCTTTTCTCTTTTCTCAAAAACACTTCAAATGGTCAAACTCTTTGTTCCTACTGGAGATTTTTATGATGAAGATGTTTTAAGTATGAAGAGGGACCAGGTCCACGAAGCAAAAAGAAGATGTGGAAAAAATGATGTTCAAAAGGGGGAAGTTGATATTCTGAACATGAGGGTGTCTGATTTAAAATAAAATAAAAATTGATATGGTTCCTCAATTATTGATCTGTTTATCTCGGAGGCCCTAAGTGCGTTTGATATCATCAATCTTTCTGTTATTAGAAACTCTGGCTAGTGTTGGAAGCTATGATAGTTGCTCTTGCTAACTGGGATACTGAAGTGGGTTGTCTAAAGGCTCAGCTTTTGAAACAGCACTATCAGAGGGACCAGGTTGAAAAAAAAACAAAAACTGGCAGCCCTGAAGGTTCAACATGAAGGCTGGGCAGCAAAGAATGTGAGCTTCAAATGAGGCTTCTGAAAATACCATGCTAAGGGATATGCTCTACTAATTCTATTCTTTCAATCCCTTGCCTCTAAGTCATCCCTTCTCTTCCTATCTTCCTAAGTCAGTCCTCATTCCCCTTTTTATATCGAACCTGAGTGGGTATTGTTCTAGTTTTCATTCGTAATCATATTTGCAATGCTTTGATGGCTAATCCTTTATTTATGAATGAAAAATGTCTTGCTTCTACTGGCTTGTCTCATTACTTTATGCATTTTTTTACTCATGCTCAGTGTTGCCCAAGTGGCCATGAATTTGCTTGAACTGCATTTCTGTCAACTTGGTTTATTGCTTTAACCCTTTTTTATGATGTCAAAAGGGGGGAAATTTTTAAGGTATGAGATCAATGATGTTAGCTATTTGAAGAAGGCATGGGTCATGTCGTTAGGGGGAATTAATGCTAAGACATGGGTCATGCCGATAGGGGGAATCAATGCTAGCTACTTGAATGGTCATGCCATGTCGATAGGGGGAATCAATGCTAGCTACTTGAAGAGGACATGGTCATGCCGATAGGGGGAATAAGTTGAACAAGTTTGTCATTATCAAAAAGGGGGGAAATGTTATTTTGATGTTTTGATGATTTGACAAACTTCAGGGATAATGAAACTCCAGTTACCCGAAGAGTTCTTGTTGATAGGGGAAACTGGTGAATAAGTATGTTATCATCAAAAAGGGGGGAAATGTTAGTTCGAAGCTGATATGAGATGTTAGTTCGAAGTAGATATGAAGTTTTGATGATTTAACAAACTTATCGATCTAACAAGGAACCAGATCCTTGTTATTGGGACTGTTGACAAGGAAATGAATGAATAAACTTAGTGTGAAGAATATTTGTGTGTAATCATCAAAAAAGGGGAAAATGTTATATTCTAGGTGTTTTGATGATCCTCACAAATGCAGGGACCTGGTCCCTGGCAGAGTGCTCTCGTCCAAATACAAATGAAGTATAGTTATAAAGCTGTCATGTCAGGTGGTAGGTGAAAAATGTAGTGTCCTACACCAATATGAAGAGCGGACGATATTATATGCTTCAGTGTCTCACAAATGCAGGGACCTGGTCCCAGGCAGAGTTCTCTCGTCCAGATCTATAATGGGGTACAACTGTAAAATTGTCGTGTTAGAGGTTGGTGAGGCGTCAGCGTACTACACCAATCAGAATGAACGAGGGTGTTTGTCCAACGGGTAATAACTCTTTATGGTTTATATTTTCTACATGACAAACACCATATTAAATTCATTCATCCTAAGAAGGAAGTCAGCCAACAAGCCTTTTCAAGAACCCACAAAGAAGTTTGCAAGGGACCTGGTCCCTGCAAGACTGCGATATGAAAAGGTGACAAGACAACTGTCAGAAAAGCTGCCACCTCTGATGTGGTAGGTGCACAACTTTTCTAAACAGCAGGCCTTCAGCCAATAGGATTGTTTCAACGAGTTGCAACAAGTTTTTGTTGATATATATATTATCTCTTTCCAAAATTCAAAAACTCAAGATTTGGCAAACAAAAACTTGGATTTTCTCTGAAAATTCATAAGCTAGAAAAGAAGGTCATCTTCAAGGAAGAACATTGCTCAACTCAACAAAAGGACCTGATAGAGTGAAGAAGAGTCTTTTGTTGTACTTTGAGCTTTATGTCTTATGTGCTTACATTGTAAATCTGTTCCTAATCTATAAAGGATTCGGATCTTGTTTCGGTTTCTAAAAATCTAAATCGTCCAGAGGGTGGTGGTTTAGTGGGCAACCTGTGTGTTGCTTAGTCAAAATCTAAATCATCTAGAGTTAGGTGGTTTAGTGGACGGTGTGGTATCCACTTAGAAAAGTCTATATTAATCGGTGAGGGTTAGTATAGTGGGTAGTGTTGTACCTGCTCTGGCTCAGCTAAGTGATAGGATGTATTGCTTAGTGTGGAGATTAACAGGCTAATTTCCACACTGTAAACTGGCTTTTACTTTTGCTTGGAGAAGATTAGTAGAAGCAGTTTGAAAAGTCTTGTGAGACAGGTCGTGGTTTTACTCCGTTGGGCAAGGAGGTTTCCACATAAAGTTGCTTGTTCAATCTTTACTTTCAGTACTTATTTTACTGTGGGTTATTGTAACTATGCTGAGGACCTGATCCCATCGAAACAAGTGGACGCATATTTTTAGCTACTGTTCTTACTAAGTCAAAGAACCTGGTCCTTGACTGATAAGTGGACGCATACATTCCAACACAAATCAATGAAGGCTGCAGATGTCACTCTTGAGACTTCCAATCTTAAGGTGCTATATTCTTATACTTTCTTTATAGTTATTGTGCATTTATGATTTTCCGATAATGACTGAGAGATTGAAATTTTGTATTTAAAAATAGATGTATTACTAGCATGTTGCAAGCAGTGGCGGAGCCACCTTAGAATGAGGGGGTCATCCGACCCCCCTCCGGCGAAAAATTATATGGTTTATACATGGTTAAAATAATTTTTTAAGTATATGTAGTAGATGTCGAACCCCCTTCGACTACTTCGTGTGTCTATTTTTTTAGATTTTGAATCCCTTTATTGAAAATCATGGCTCCCCCACTGGTTGCAAGAACTTTGATTTAAGAGGGCTTACGTGGATGTAGTGTAGAATAATTCCCTACAACAGTCACTCTTAAAACTCCATTGATTTATTTATGCTTGAGGTATATATTCTCTAGCTTTTTTGTTTTTGTTAATTTTGTAGTTTGGTATTATGGTAATGAGGGAAATAAATAAGTTGAGGATTATTACAGTAAATGTATCAGAAGCATGTGCCAACAACTTTTTTTTTATATATATATATATATAAGAGGATCCTAGACTCACCTACATGGCAGCACCACAACTAAGAAACCCCACTCTTTGCTTTTCTAAAATTTTAAGCCTTTTACTTTTACAAGAATGAAAAAGCATGTTTTATTAATTTTTGGATTTTGAAATGTTGCTTCGATTTTGAACATCTTATTTGCGTTTCCCCTGCTTCTTTTTCCATAAACGACAAAAAAAAGTCTTCTGCTTTCTGAGAATTCCAGAAAACTTTCACAACCCTTGAACTATACGGTTGATGGGAGAATCCCTCTCCAAATATCTCACATTCCCAAGATTTAGATTACAACATTGATGATCACAAAGTGCTGAAGACGATGAAGTCGCCTATATGTCGCACAGGTTTACCCCTCCTTTTCCTCAATTTTAAAAGGGATTCAATATCCACTAAATACGGTTGTGAATTTGAAAACGCCAAGAACAACTGCTATATTCCTTTATACCTGAAACAAGGGGATCTAATAAGAAGATAGAGAATCGAGGCTAGATTCACCAATCAGATAAGTTGTAGTATTTTGTTTTACCCTTTAAAACATCTAGGATATTTTCCTTTCCAAGTACACCACCATTTACTGAGGTGAATATAGGAATATAAGAGTAAGTCCCTGCCACATAACGTCTGATCGGAACTCAATTTTGATTTATGTGTTTCATTGTTTTTCCTCCCTAAAGATTTCAGTGTCATTTTTTAAACATGCATTGATTGGAACTCAATTTTGATTTATGTGTTTAGTTTTGATTGGAATTCATCATTGATAAAAATGATCATTTATAGATAAATATACTAGCAATTGACAGTAAGGTTCTAAATATTTAGTTTAACTTTGTAGAAAGTAAGTGTGAAAGAGAAGTGCTATTGAAAACATATTATATATTATCGCATCAAGGGAGTTGACTTTAAGAAAGGGACAATGTAGTATTTATGTGGACATGGAAATTGTGAAAAACATTCTTCAATATGAAAATTTGGATTTGTTTACTTGCATCTTGGAATGAAAATTGATTTTAGATTGCTTGATTTGTTAATTTAGTAGTTTCATTCTTTACCAATCCATTAGTGAGTTTGTTGACTTCTCCACACAACGCTCTTCTTCTAAGAGAGGCATAAACTTTTTTTTTCTTCCTCACGAACCCATTCTATCTACAATTTGGTTGATCGGATTTTAGTTGTAGCTACTGGCTGAATGAGCTTAGAGAGATTAAAAATCCACCAGAGGTACCAGAGGTGTTGAATTCCATACGAGGACCTTAGAAATCGTTCATAAGACTATCAAGTTCGCAGATTTGGGACGCTGCTTAGGTGATCAGGCTAGGTAATTTGACATTGTTAAAAAACAGATGGATTTGATATGTTTTGTATTTGCCTGATACAGTGGTTTTTATCCGTGTAAATGCATACATGATAACTTTTATGATAGAATTATCAGGAGATACAAGTTTGATCGTCGTCTGATTAGCATATTCTATATATGTTGCTCCTCAATTTTAATCTACTTTGTCAGTGTGTTAAATTATCTACGGATTATTCAATGGTCTGTAGTTAATTTACCTTTTAATGTACCATATTTATGTAAATACTAAGATATTACTTTGTAGGATATCATATGTAGAAGTATAAAAATAACTCAACAACTTATGACATAGATGCAACACATTATTGGTCAGTTGTTAGATGGCCATGAAAAGTTTAATGTCGGATAGTTCTAGAAGACATAGACTAGGCGACATTTCAAATTAAGATTTTCTAATGTAACTAATCACACTTTAGACCCGGTAATGATAAGTTCACAAGTACAGCCTATCAGCAACATGTCTCGGATTCACTCATGTTAAATACAGATACTTGCCAAGTGGAGAGCATATAACAACACCCACATTTGCTGACACTTTTTTTAATGATTAGAAAAATCTGCAGTCACTACCCTTTGGATGCGCACAAGGTAAAACCTCGATCTAGAAGACAAATCCATTGCTTTCACTGGCAAGGAGTTTCGAACTTGAGACCTCCAACACTTCTGGTTATTAAGGAATCTGGTCCAGTATTGGAGCAGTTACCATCTCCTGATATCAACATGTATATAACTATAGAGTAACATATTGTGTATAGCTAAACTAGATTATAATATTTTTTTGGAACAGGTACATCAACTTGATTCTTGCACTTTGGCTCTCAAATTTGAAATTTTGAAACAAAGTGTTACTGGGAATGGAAAAGAAAAAAATAGTGGTGACCAAATCAAATGTGACCAAGATCTAAAGAGGTTAAAAGTTGAACTATTTTCTGAAAGGGAAAAAATTAGAAGAATAAATCTTGACCTGGCCAGAACTAAGTATGAGCTTGAGAGGGCAAACAAATGGACTCAGTCCTCAATGAATGTAACTCAGCTCAGTAATAGAACACATAACACTAAAGCTGGAATAGGTTTTGTTAAAGAAGTCCCTAAGAAAACCTCTTATTTGTGCACACATTGTGGTAGTATTAATCACACAAGGGGTACTTGCCCAATAGTTATAACTCACATGAATAAAAACTTCTAAGCTGCCTCAAATAGAAAAATCAACCCTGTTAAAGAAAAGGAATCACGTCAAAGGAACAGGTTGGGGCAAAAGAAAAAATCTAAAAATGTTTTACCAATATGGATTAATAGAGATCTCATTCATCCTTTTTATCAATACAAAGGACCCAAGCTAGTCTGGGTTCCTAAATCTAATCTTTAAATTTGCAAGAAAAGTGAGAAAAAGCAAGCAACATTCATACATAAACACATGTTGCTTCAGACACATGATTGAAACTAGAAGAAATTCCTCTCACCTGCAGAATAAAAGGATGGAATAGTAGTTTTGGAGGTGAAAATTCTTTTTGGTCAAATCGAAGAAGTTGGAAAAATAGGAGAAACAAGCATGCATGATAATGATGAGTTGTCAAGAATATTCGAATAAATTATGAAGAAACATATGAAAGAAACAGGTCCAACATTTGCAGTATCTCACAATTACAAACATGAAAAGTCTTATGAGGCGCACTCGGATGATCAAGTATGGAAATTATGAGTCCATCAACTAAGAAGGATGATCGACCTAGAGAAACACTTTTAAAGGAACATGTTGGAACTTGGGGATGAATAAAATCACATGAGTATCCCTCAGTGGCTAATGAACATTGTGCATACTGCCTTCTAATCTTGAATTTTATGCTCAGTTTTGTACATTTAGTTGTATGTCTCTATACCACTTTTAAAGTCAAGCTACTCATGCACTATAACATTGTATTTGCATCTGTCACAGGAGAGAGGCTTAGTAAAATTGAAGCAAAATTCAGCATTATCTAGAGATCTAAGGTATGTGCACTACAATTATTCATAATTAAATATAAAATCAATGCACATGTACTTGTTCCTTCCACTTGTCCCAAAAGATATATTCATGTCCTATGCTCAATTTTTGGCGTTCTTTAAAAAGAATCTAATCACGCTTTCTTGTGATAAAATATAACCAGATCTCTACCCAAGATAAAACCCTTCATCTCAAAGGACTCTCAATACGACTAAACAAATACCTTTTTAAAAGCCTATTTAAAGCCTTATCCAGTGTGATGGTCTATATGATGTTATGGTTGAGATGACTTCGGTGGATGACACCTCTACTTTGGTGCCTTATAAAATAGAGGTTGTGGTGTAGAAAGTAGGTAGTGCTGATTCTTAGGGGGAATCTGTATTGGGTGTGTCTAAAATTACTGAGAAAGTTTTGAAGGATGTACCTTGTGAGGGGGAATATGTTGGGGACCCTACAGTTGAAAAAAGTTCAGTTGTTAGGCTCAACTTGGGTGCATCTAGTGAGGGGGAATCAATGGGGGACCCCTCGGTCGAACTTAGTTCTTCTATTGGGATCCATATAAACTGAGATTTAGGGTTAATGTCAAAAATTATTATTGTTGGTACTGCACCTGATAGTACCACATCTAGGGAACAGATTGGGAGAACATGTTCGTCTACAAATGATGTTGAAGAAAATGTGTTCCTATTACTCACTCTATTGAAATTAAAGATGACTCTATTGAAATTAGAGTTGTGAACTTTGGGAAGCGGGCAATGCTCTTAGACAAGATGATTACTGATTTTGGGGGTTAGAGATGAGTGAATTATTATTTCTCCGGAGATTGAACTAGTTCCTTAAAGGTGATACAAAACGAAAAAAAATAAGTTGAAATTGAAGTCATATGTGTCACTCGCCAGAATGCCATGGACCAGCTGCATATGAACTATGATCTTGAACATGTAGGCCTGCTAAAGAAAAATAAAACACAAAGCTCAAGGCTGAGCTTGCATAGACCAAGGCTACCTTTGAAATTGAGAAGACTACTAATTTTATTAATCCAAACCAAAAGATGTTTTTTGTGCTGCTGAAAAGGGATTTTTATTTGCCCTCTCATGCTCGATCTTGTGATATTTCCTAGCCACTCTAGCCTTTGACCTTCAAATTTTTCCCTCATTACAAGTGCTTGATTCTATCTTTAATTTTGATTATATTTGTGGTGTATATGTTTTTTGATTAATGCTAATGTTGGGTTTGAGTTTCTTGTTCATGTCTATCTCCTATGTTTGTGCAAATGCTTTGTTATAGCTAACTGAGTTCTTAATTTTTAAGTGTTTGTGTAGGTGATTGCCCCAGTGGCCATGAGTCGAATTTGCTTCTCTTAGTGCGGTGTATGCCTTCACAGTATTTTATGATGTCAAAAGGGGAAAGTGCATACTTGTGTAATATTTATAACCCAATTGGTCTAACTTGATCCTCTAATGTGTTTACTTTGTGTATTGAGTTTTAAGAAACTGACATAACACAGATTGATCTATTCACACAAGAAGCAATGGTTTGTCATCATCAAAAATGGGAAATTTGTTAGATCGAGAAAGATTTTGATAATTGACAAATAGAGGAACAAATGAAGGAACCGGTTGCGCCTACATGTTCCTTTTAGATCGAATCAGACTGGGATAAGGAGAATGTCAACCACGCAAATTAGAAGTTATAAAGTGGTGGAAGGGTTGCTTTTTCGACAAGAAACCAGTGCAAAAAGGTTTCCTTTCATAAAGAAATCCTAAGAGAAGTAGGAAGTATAAACAAAGTAGGAAGCATAAGCAAAGAAGGAAGTACTACGACGTGAATAAAGATTCAAGAAGGAAATAAATCAAAGCCAAGTCGAGTAAGGAAACTACACCAAAGAAGTTGTGAAGTAGAGTCTGAGTCGAACAAGGCTTAAAAGATGCAATAAAGTCAAGTTCGAGTTGAACAAGGCTTTGAGGATACGATAAAGTCTAGTTTGAGTAGAACAGGACTTTGAGAAGTTGTGATCTATAAATAGGGCAATATTGTCGTCAGAAAAGATTGCGCACTTAAACAGAGAGTTACAAGCAGAATACAATCAAATAGAGGGAGTTCATATTTGAGTGATTTCTGATTACAAAGTGCAGCCAATGCAAGGAAATAAGATTGAAGAACCTGATCAAGATTCATAGGCTTATGTTTTATAGTTCTTAAGTCAAGCTTGCTTGTATTGAGTTTTTATCGAGGTGTATCTTTAATTCTTTCTAGATCCAGTGAAGTATAAACTGGAGTAGGAATAGAGTCTTCAAGTTGGGGTGAGTTAAAGACTTGGGAACATAAACCTTGGGGGGTTTGTGTTGGAGTTTAGGAATTAGAGTTAGTTCCTAGGATTGCAAGAGTTGTAATCTGAATTCATAACTTGAAGTGGGGTCGACGATCTAGTTGGTTGTTGGCATCTAGGAATTAGAGTTTATAATTCCTTAGGTTACATAAGTTTGTAATCTTTTGTTGAGGCTCAGAGTTTAAAGAAGTGGAGTTAAATCCTACAGAGGTGTAGGTCGTAGTTTTTTACCCTTTATGAGTCGGGGTTTTCCGTGATAAAATATTGTGTCATTACTTTATTTGATTTACATAACGTAACTGTTGTAATCTGCAAAGGAACAGATAGAATATACTTGTTCCTTAGGCAAATCTGGGGTCAGTATTCCAACACTTTGGTTTCAAACCCCGATTCGAACACACTTAAATAAGTCACATTCTTTTTAAAACTTTTTAGGTTCAAATTATATCACACTAACAAGTATAAAAGTTCATTTATACAAGTATAAAGAAGTTCATTTTGATACATAATAAAACAACTACATGCACCAACTAAAGATTAAAATTATTCTCTTATTTTTTTTGGTTGAAACGAAATCCGAATTAAGTCAAATACACGTTGTTCTCATAGGCGTAACTTCAAGAGATTTTACTAAATAACTAATAAACAATGTTTATGCTTATTAGGAAGAGTGAATTTTCAATTTAATTGGGAAGAAATCATATCTTGATTAAATATAATAATACCGTAACTAAAAGATCCCATATTATCCTTAGTATTATCACTTCTCTGAATTTTTTTGAAATAAAATAAGAGAAATATAGTTTATTTACTCGTAAATCAAAATGGATCTCCCTTCTCCAAATGGTGTAGTTGTTAATACATGAAGGAAGATCCGATTCGATTTTTATAAAAATAAGATGCAATTTGGACTAAATGAATCTTGGAAACCAAATATTTGCTAGCATTTTGTGATACGGCAGATAATATTGTACGGAATTTGAGAAACTTCCAATATCTTTCTACACTAGTATATGTAGGTCCAAAAACACCAAGTTTGTGCCAACATATCAAATCATTGCAAAGGATATCACTAGACATATGATTAATTGGATTTCACATAATTTAACAAAACCCCACCCACCATAGAGGAGATGTATGCTCTTTTGATACCCTATTCGACAAGACCAGATCCATCAACAAATCTAGGTCCAATAGTTACGTCTACGGGCTAGCCATTGACAGATGGACATCCTTTTATTGCAGTCTTTCCCTATTGAGCATAGACTTTTCTCGGTAGAAGTCTTCTGCTATTGAGCATACACGTCTCTCCATTAGACTCCTGTAATGGCAGGTATGAGAAGGGCCCCCCTATCCCTTGTCAAAGCTTAATTATTCGAGAATGAGAACTCATTTTGCTTATTGGCTAGCTTATGATGGTTTCCTGTCCCAATTCAACATATTCTTTTTTTGCTCCTGCTTGGTAGCAGCTAAGGGAGCGAGAAGTAAGAGTTTGTAATAAAAGTCGAGGAAGGGGACTAATAAGAGCATGGAAATGATCATTTACGATCACTTACGAATTGGTGAGAAGAAAATGGCATTTTCATATCTTTATGTAAAAATCAAATCTCCCACGAGAACCCTATAACTATTGCGGTATTTTGAAGAAATGTATCTGCACCAATTTAGTTTTGAACTTCTCTTTTTGACTATAGACTAAACACGTACAACAAAATTAGATAAGAATAGAGCTTAGAGTGCGGTAAGTTTACTCACACCATTGAACATAGACAAGATTAAGATATTCATAAAATTCAAGATACATACCACAGCAATTTTCTCAAACTGCTTCTTTTTAGGATTCAGAACATCTTCTGGTTTTCCATCATGCCTAGATAGATAAATGTAAAATCACGAATTAATAAAGTAAATTGTTACCATAACATAATCTTCATCTTCAGTTAAAAATTCATAGTAGAAAAAAAAAACAGTCATATTCAGCCTAACGGCACACTTACACAGAGGAAACACATGCTAATTATCCATTAGTATTAGTATCAAAATGTGGGAGAAAAACATCGGAAAAGAGAATATTGGACGTTGAGGTCACTCAAGCACTGACAACTGAATATCTAATATTGACACTGAAATTTTAAATGTTTCCTTTTTCACAAAATCATCTTCCAATTGAAAGACTTACTTCCTATATTCTCTGCTTCTTCAGAAGGTGGTAACTATAATCCAAAAATCTTGTACCATTAGACAGAACTTAACAGGTGACGGCAGAAACGCAGAGCCCAATAAAAGCGAAAATGACACAGATGGTTTGTGAAGGAAAGGTTTTATTAATTTATTATTTATTTTTATGAAGAAATTTTTTTATTAATACATTCCACGTAATATATGTTATGTGAATCAGTGCCCAAAATCAAGCAGACAGAACTAGAAATTTGAATTTAAGCAATACCAACAGGCTTAGCTACAAACATACCCAGCAAATGAGATGCATTCCCCAACTTTGGCACCTTCTGGTGCTATAAGAGGCTCCACCACAGTATGATCTTCATTAGAAGCACATAATACCTATAAAGGAAATTAAGAAAAAAGATGTAACAACAGTAAAGAAATGAGAGATAGCACGACGAACAGAGATAATACTATGAAAGATTAACTGGAGCTAGACTACTCTACACATTCCACCACCAATCTTTTTACATATATAGTAATACCTAAATTTTCCTATGCGCAAACAAGACTAATCTGAAATTCAAACTGCTTAAATGGATGATGTGCTAACTAGCTTAACCACGTCTAGCTATTGAATAAAGAAAAGTACCATGGAGACCAAAAGTCTTAGACAGACACTTTGAATTCACCAGATCCATATAGCAAATGAAAAAACAAGTCGATTTTATTAGGCAGAGGAAGCAGATCATTTAATATAAGGCAAAAGGTTCAGTAGCATAAGCTAATGTGAAGTTAGTCATAGCTTAGATGGAGATGTAATACCATTCCCTCTGATGTGACATCACGTAATTTTGATGGTTTCATGTTTGTCACAAGCACCACAAGGCGATTCTGCATGCACAACAACAAGAACAAATTAATTAGAAGAAATAGAAGCTCCCAAATGATACAGCAAATACAATTCAGAGATGCCAGAAATAGGCACATATGAACGCTTAACAACAGAAAGCATACAGTCAACTGTTCTGGACTGCAAAACTTAGCCAGGCCACTAACTACTTGCCGACATTTTGCTTCTCCAACATCTATCTCCTCAACCAGTAAGCTGTACACAGGGATAACCCAGGAAAAGGTTTTACAACTAATTAAGTAACCGTATAAAGTTGCTAGGGAGTGGACAAGTTTAGGGAAAGAGACTACAAACAAAAAAAATGGAAGATTAGCTATAATACCTGTCAGCTGATGGATGTTTCCATGCTTTTTTAATGTGGCCAATCTGTAATTTTAGCAAACTAACACTGATATCTTTATCTTTGTCGTCTACCTTCTCAGGCAACTTCTTTTCTGCAGAAGTTTGATTATCTGCAGCAGCTTTCTTCTTCAGAGATTTTAAGGGATAGGTGTTAGAAACAGTTCAAACTTGAGCAATTTCAGAGAAACTAAAAACTGGAAGCATGAAGCACGTGCCACTATAACAAACAAGTCATACCAGAGTACCTAAGATTGCAACAAAGACACTAATAATAAGAAATGACAATATTTTCTACTGTCACTGATTGAAGAAAGCAGCAATACAATTTTTTGCTACAGTTGCAACAAACTGTCTAGAGAACAAGAAATAAAAATGTTTTAATTGTAAGAGGAATAAAAACAATTGAGGATAAACTGCTAAAACCACATACCACGCCAGTATTGTTCTTTTTTTTCGAGTCGACATCTGAACTACTTGCCGGTTTGGTCTCTGTGTCAGTTTTTTTGGCATTTGACTCCACTTCTACCTTCTTCACACATTTTGCTGCCTGAATCAATGTCAGAGAAAAAAGGATATTAATATAAGCCCATTCGTGGGCATCGTGGAACCTAGAAGTTGCTCCCTCCGTCCATCTTTACTTGTCCCGTATACTAAAAATAGTTGTCCAACTTTACTAGTCCAATTTGGATAAACAAGAGATAAATTACCATTTTGTGTTTTTACCCTTGCTATTAGATACTATTCATTTTCCAACATTTAGATGACTTATAATTAATTGGAGGTGATATAGTAAAATTACCCGTTTATTTATTGTTTCTTAAGGGTGTGCCAAGTCAAACGTGGACAAGTAAAGATGGACGGAGGGGGTATTTGAGACAAGGAATGATTCAAATCAAGATAGTATAATAATTAAAAAGTGTTATTGATGATAGAAACTTTTTAAATAAAATATTTCATGGTAGTTTCCAAAAGCAACAAAATGTAGTATCACATATCTCCATTTCTACTTTCAGTTTTGAAACCATTAAAGGTGTTCAATTAGCGAACACTACATTAGTGATGGACGGAGGGAGTAATTGAGACAAGGAATGATTCAAATCAAGATAGTATAATAATTAATAAGTGTTATTGATGATAGAAACTTTTTAAATAAAATATTCCATGGTAGTTTCCAAAAGCAACAAAATGTAGTATCACATATCTCCATTTCTACTTTCAGTATTGAAAAACCGTTAAACGTGTTCAATTAGTGAACACTACATTAGTGATTAGAGTGGAAGTCATTGCTCCTGTGGTAACTGGAAATGTAGCAATGCATGGAAAATGGAGTTGAAACAAGTCAAAAAGCAAATCAACTCTGCTCTCAAGCGTCTTAGATCGTTACAGTATAGGCATTACTCACAGGTGGCTCAAATTGGACTTTATCCAGCAAAATTTTTTGGAATGCATCTCCAACGTCACCTTTAGTCTGCACAAAAATAGATCAATTAAACATGCATGCTCTTGCTCAAGATAAATCTATGAGCAATTAAATGTACGCAAAAGATTAAAAATGTTTCATTAATACAAAAAGTGATTTGTTGTTTAAGCAGTAGGTGATTATTTTGCAAGGACAAGCAATCATTAGAATGGATTAGACTTGTAATGAAAAATGATTTTTCTCACAATTCATAATAGAAAAACTAAACACATCAATAGATACTTTAAGTTGCCACCAACTGCTAGATAGACACTTTATAAGTGACCATTTAGACACCTCTACTCGGCAAAGGCGTGTCTCTTGGGAGTCCGAAACCTATTTGAGCCACAAAGAGATAAAATTGCCCAAATAAGCCACTATTCTAGCAAGTAACTAAAATAGGCATGGTGTAAAAAAAATCCGTTTACCCAATATTCCAAACGGTTTTTGTTAGTCTCTTAACGTCTATATTTTAATATAAAACGGAATTTTTTTTCCACTTTGTAAAGTGTAAGTTTTTCTTACACTTTATAAAGTGTAGGTTTTTCTTACACTTAAAAGAAAAGTTACCTTTACCTTTTCACTTTCCTTTCTTATTCCCCTTTCACTTTCATGGAAGATTTCCTAAATTTTTTTCACTTCGAAGATTTCAATTTCATGGTCCCAACCCGAAATAAAATGTATTTGTTATGATAATTTCTGCAATTCTTTATTATATTGTTATGATACATCAAATAAATTTTATTTCGGGCTAGAAACACGAAATTGAAATCTTCGAAGTGAAAAACTTTAGGAAGTTGAAAGTGGAAGGGGAAAAAGAAAGAAAAGTGAAAAGGTAAAGGTAACTTTTCTTAAAGTGTAAGAAAAACTTCTTACACTTTTTAAAGTGGAAAAAAAGTTTCGTTTTATATTAAAATATAGATGTTAACAGACTAACGGAAACCGTTTGGAATATTGGAACAGAAAAAAATTCTACACTAAGCCTATTTTAGTTACTCACTACAATAGTGGCTTATTTTGGTCAATTTAATCTCTTTGTGGCTCAAATAGGTTCCGGACTCATCTATTGGACAGTGGACACACAAGTCTGACCTAGCACCACGCGTGTGTTATCTTCACGTTTGAAAACATTGATGTTATTCAAATGCATTTCCAACTGAAAAGTATAGTGAAATTCTTTCTTTACCCTTATAATGTACCTCTATTTCAGCCCAAATGCCCCTCGCAGTAAAGCCGCCACCAATTTTGTATTTTTGGAAGTTCCATAAATACTTAGCCATATAGGAGTAAACTTAGTCAAGGACACCAAGAAATCTACTGGAATATGCATACATGAAAAATGTTTATTTGTATTTTTGTTGCTTATGGATGAATTTGGTAGGTCACCGGCATGACAACTTCATTCCTTTCCGGATCTCGATGGCGAGAAAGTGAAGGAAATAAACTCTGAAATTTCAACCATTTGGAGACAAGTTTATCATCAGCCTAGCAGGATCAAATTTCATCCATTTGGAGGACAAAGAAGCAGGAAAAGATAGATAATTTACAATGACAGAATTTGGTGGATCTGTGGTTCCTCTTTACCATGGGTGGCCAGTGGCCACACCATAGACAGCTGCAGAGAACTCATGCCTTACTCCCACTGCCTCTCCTACGGACCCCAATTTACTAAAATTGTTGCTTGTGGCTGACATCGAAATTTTCACCACCATAAACCAGGAAAAGCAGTTTCTACCTTCCAACACCATGAAGCTCTGGAGTATCAATTTCACCATCTCCCCTGCCAGCCACTACATCGTGGAACTGGAACAAAGTAGCCTGAATTCTCCATCTCCACCACATATCATGACCCATAAGAAAGGGTTCTGAGATTTTTTTAGCTATGGTGGCTTTGTGTTTTTTAAGAGGAAGAAAATGATGGGAATGTCACGCCTAGGTACTCACAACCATTGTTGTACTCTTGGCCTGGCTTACTACTATACTTAAGGCTATAACACATATGTGGAACCTTTTAAAAAATGAGCATGCAATAACCTTAGAAACAAACTCAAATACTTTATTCAAAGATCTAAAAATTTGAACAATATATATATGTTTCTAAAACAATGTTGAAAGTTATAACTAGACTGACTCATATATGAAGCCTCTAACATACTAAAGATAGGTTATCTGGACAAGACACCAGTCTACTTGAATACTCTGCTAACAATATATACTTACTAATACTCAAGATAAATTGGATCCCTCTGAAAGCAAGGAGGTTTCACCAAAGCTGGATGCAAGTAGTCGTAATGATGTATCTGTTGGATGAAAGTAGGCTTCATAGACGAGTCATTCTAGTTATAACTTTTACAAACATATATATATTATTCAGATTTTTGAGTTTGTTTCTAAAGTTATTGTATGTTCATCATTTAAAAGTTTTTGCATGTGTTAGAGCCTTCAGAATAATAGTAAATCAGGCCAAGGATTCGCTTGGGACCAGCAATGATTCTTAAGTGTCGATCACGCCCAGGGTGTAGGCTCGAGGCGTGAAAGGGAACTACAGTGTAGTTTTGATGAT